>JAJOOE010001477.1:0-52223 GCA_036250405.1 Solanum raphanifolium | reverse complement strand
GTTGATGATTCAAGAGCATTGAAGAAGTCTGCTCCCTTATCTCGATCTGCATCAGTTTGCTTTTCCAGTAGTTGTCTCACAGCCTTGCGTGAGAGATGATTCTTTGGCTTGCTATGTCTCCGCTTGTTTGTGTTTTTCTCAGTGGACTGAAGCAATTTAGTTGCACACGGAGAAAGCGATAATGTATTCATCTTTTTAACCCTTGAACGTGGTTGAGGCTGAGGTGGGGTTATAAAATCCAAATGTATCTTGTCAAAACAATCCTTTGCTGATTTCCCAGGCACCTGCAATACAAGTCCAAAGTTTAGTCAGATGATCATGTATATCACAAGCAGAGGTTCAAAAATTATTACTATAAACTAAATTTATCATGTCAACATTGACAAGGACAACTACGAAGAGCCCGAAGTGATAACTACCATAACTTTCTTCGATTTATATACTTGATTTGCAGATATCAGAAAATAATAGCTTACAAACACCACTTGCTAACATATTGATATTAACAAAGGACCTAGAATCTAGATTCATTTCTAGGTGGAGAACAATTCTAATAATTCCTAATTGAAAGCTGACGAGAAGTATATACTAAGTTATGTTAGATCTCAAGGTTTTTTGCTTAGCACCTTGTGTCCTAATGAGCTGTAGGTATGCAAAAATATTTGGATCAAAAATAAAAAAAAAAACACCATAAGTAATTTTAGATAATCCACTACCATGTTACTCTTATTCATCTATGTATATTAATACAACGCGACAGTTCAGCATTTGGAACCTCTTTCCATCTTCCAGTCACAGCTGGTAAAGCTGAGGATCAACCACCCAAAACCCAGGAATAAGCAAATGATCAAATGCTCCTGCTGAACTTTCTATAAGTCTGACAGCCTCACTTTTGGCCTACATTGTCCTTTGCATTAGTAAAATATAAAAAGAGACATCATCAGAAAGCAGAGACGAAACAGGTCAAGGAAGATGGTATTAACCTATCAATGATATGCTGAGCCTCAGGGACAAACTGAAGTCCTACATCCTACCTTATAAGCGTGAAATACTGCAGTAATTTATTTTTTCATCACCTGAAGTATTGTAACTCATCCTGTGGCTTTGGAAACATCACCAAGCCTATACCGAACAAGCCCTTCAACCTCTTCCTAAAGAAAAGGTTCTATGCAGAATCAACTTGCTACCTTGCTTTTATTTTGGGCACGACCTCATTTTATTTTATTTCATTTTGATCAATAGACGCGTCGTCATACAAGCATCAAGCAATAGATAAACTAGTATGGCATGTGACTGCCTGAAGTATCAAGTACTGCTCCTCAGCACCATTATCATGCTGCTCACAGATTTTAAATGTTCTTGTTAAAAGCCACCTTCACCAGATGAAATAAGTCCACTAGTCAGTCTTCCCATGGAATCTGTAGCAATTCTCAATTAATTCTGACCTAAGTTCCTTGGACTCGGGTGAGGCTGAAGGTGTCTGATACGGGTGTGGATCTACAAGTCGGATCCTTCATGATCTAAACTTTAAGATTAGGGGGTATGAATCTAGGTACAGATACAGGTGCGAGGATTTGGTTAAAAATAATTCAAACATGAAAAAATAGAGTTATAAAAGATATGCCTAAATTATGAGGGACTATTCGGAAGGAAAGGAATGCACAAATAGAATCTGTAATTAAGATCGAGTACAAATGCATCTCTTTACTGTTTACTATTAAGTTGTATCCAAAATCATTGTATCTGTCTCAAATTTCTCTTTTGATTTTGGTCGAAGTACCCAAAATTGTGACCATATCCGGTATGGATCCCCCACACCCACGTCGTGTCGACACGGGTACGGCCCCCAAAGTGAAGAGTCCGCCAACTTAGATTCTGACACGGAGGCTACAACGGCATTGATGTTATTCTTTAGAGATCAATCTTGTTGTCCTTCAATCTCTGTGAACCACAAGTTATATCTAACTACTGGAGGAGTTATTCTGGCAACATCATAAATTTCCGAAGAATAAGAGGTCAACCTTATGGTCTCTTCCTTTTTCCCCAATAATGCTTGTTGTCTCTTTTGGTTTCTCACTCCTGCAAGAATTTATCTTGCTATTTCGATATTTCATGGCATAAGAAGGGAAAATAAAATCATCACACAAATAATTACAGTATCTTAATTCCATTCATGCCACTCCAGAATGCCGTCTACTTCAATAAGAAACTGCTCCTTTCAGTATTAATGGAATTTCAGTTTTCGAATACCATATTACAAGTAAATAGGACTCATTTTTACTCGTACAAAATCTCAAATTAGAAGAACTGTGTTTCTTCCACTTTTCTACCCTAGGTGTCTATAAAAATGTAACAAAAGAATACCTGAAACAACTAAAAACCTCTCAATCCTAATAAACAAATATGGTAAGTTCTAATCTCCATCTGTGTCATTCTCTCCCTTATCCAGCGGCAAATGAATCCAATTTCCTCTTTAGCATTTCCATTAAGAATTGTTGAAGAATGAAAAAGTCCCACATCGGTGGCTAATGAGATGAGTGGTCTCTTTATAAGGCTTGCACAATCCTCCTCCACATCGGTGGTTAATGAGATGAGTGCTCTCTTTGTAAGGCTTGCCCAATCCTTCTCCCTTTGAACTAGCTATTGGGGCAAGTGAGAAGGTGAGATGGATCCTGCTCTTATACCATATAAAATTAGGTCCTGGGCCTAACTCACACCCCAATAGCTAGCTCAAAGGGAGGAAGATAGTGCAAGCCCTAGAAAGAAAGCACACATCTCATTAACCACGATGTGGGATTTTTTCATTCTTCAACAAGAACCAACCAAACAGCAGAGGGTTGAAGATTATGGAGCAATTTGGAAGGTGACAGAAGTTCAAACTGGACAAGATGACATTGACTGCCCAAGCAAAATGAAGCATACATGGAAGCAAGCAGGCAAAATAATGAAGTGGTAGAGATGGTAGGGGAAGGAAGCCACTGAAGGGAGCTGGAGAATTAGGTCTTATTAACAAATGAAAAGGGCACGGAGGATAATAGAGAAGGGAATGAGACACGAGAAAATATAGTTGTAGTTGATCTAAGATTGATATTGTGTATCTTTTACAGAGAATATCTTCTTCTTATGGGTGATTTTAGTAATGTTAAATATGGAAAGAGATTGTCTCTACCCGTCAACTGTTTCTCTTCTGTAAAGAAATAAAATTCCCAGTTCACATGTAAAGAGCCAGAGTTAGACAATTTGTCTGGTCCCAAAGTTATACAGCAAATCTTTTGCAGCAAGAAGGCTATCAGGTTCATTTTGCTTGCCAAGAGGAGGGGAGGGAGGGGAAGCCGAACCCTTGAAAGAGGAGGAAAAAGTAAAAGCAGACATTTGAAATTGGTTAAATGTTGAGTGATCCTGCATCTTAAGACCATACAAGACTATCTGAAACTCTCTTGTGACATTCTTAACTTCTCCTGAACTAAATCCAACTTAACTATGAGGGCTCACAATTCAGACTAAAATTGATTAGACCATCCCCAACCTATCAGCTTCTACACTTGCAAAAATAATTTCCTTCTTACATTGATACTGCTGATGCATAAACAAATCCAACAATCTAAGAGACAAAGATCACGGTAGGTCCGAATATAAGAACCAAAAGCATCCAACCAAGCAATTTGTATCATACCTGAAATCCTAGATTATACCTGGTTTTTGACACTTAGGGCTCGGTTGGATGGGAACAAGCTATCCTGGAATTAGTTATTCCACCATTTTATCCAAACCAAACACGTTATAAACTCATCCTAAAATGAATCCCGGAACTAGTTATTCACTCCTACCAAAAAAGGCCTAATAGACATAAATGTAAAGACAATTTTCCCTATTTATCAAGTATATAAATGCTCAATGCTCAGCTTGATTAGTTTGCCATGATAATAGAATCCTACAGAGGCGAAATAAAACACAACGCAATTTTAAAATCACAGGAAATAACTAGTAGCAAAAATTACCATCTTAGCAACTTTCTTCCAGAAGTTAGGTGTTGCCTTCGCCGCAAAATAAGCACTTTGTAACGCCAGCTCTTGTTCATTGGTCCACCCATTAACAACAACATTAGTCTCCTCCATTCCTTGGGTTCTCTTCCTCTTCAAGCCTGCCTGTTTCTTTCCCATACCGCCATTGTCGTCATCCTCCCCACATGCCGCTACTTCAGATGACGGGACAGGTCTCTCTATTCTACCACCTAATGTACATCTAGAAACATGAGCTTTTCCACTTCTAGTAACAACCCCATTTCTTTTCTCAACTGAATCGTCAATGGCAACACAAACTCGAGCAGAACCACGAGTTACCCTTCTCTCTGAATTCTTAACCTCACCATTGTTCTGCGGAGTTCCAATACTCAATCTTGAAGATCTTCGCAACCTGGTAGTCAATTTTGTGGGGCTTTTTGAAACTTCAATCTGTTTCTTGAGGACTTCGGTAGCAGCAGCAGCGGCATTAAGCCGCGGAGATCTTCTGAGAGTAGGTGTTGGATTTTCTTGATCTTTCGAGCTTCTTTGAGGCATTTTCACAAACAGATGGTACTAGGTTTGCGGCACATTGGGTTTGAGAGGGAAAACTTGAGGATGTGATCTTTGAAATGTTGAGAAAGGGGAGGGACATAAAGTAAATATTCCTAAAATTACTTTATACAATGACATTTTTAAATTATTACTGTTTGAATTTAAAGCAAAATATTAGTTCGCTTGTTGAATATGGAACATAATAACAACAAATAAAAATGAAATAGTTATATTTCCTATATAAATTCTTTGATCAGATTAGTATATTAAAGGAGGGCATTGCGGACGCGGCTATTTAATTCTCTGTAATGTAATGGATGATACATACTTGGAAATAAGCAAATAATAGATAAGTTTTTTCACGTCTCAGCTCTCCCTCGGTTAGTTCGGGAATCATGGTAGTCTTTTCTTTACATCTGTATTTCACAATTTTAATTTTAAGTACATATGTGTATTTATATTTTATATTTGATGTTTGCTTTTTGTTATTTGATGTTTTGGTAGCTCTCTGAAAGGTACTAATTTCTTCTTCTCTATTATTTCTGATTTGAATGCTGAGATTTTCTTATTTTACTGGAGAAATTCTTATTTTCTATTAATTTGATTTGTATACTTTTCTTAAGGTATAAAATTTGATTTTAGAAATACGATTATAGAAAAAAATTGCAGAGAAAAAAATTGCAGGAGGAGATTTAGACAAAATCTTTTTTTTTTTTTTGCAAGAGAGGGTGATAAAGGAAGAGAGGGGGCGGGGGAGATCTAGAAAGAAAAATATTTTGAGAGGTGGAGAAAGGCGCGCTTGAGATTTACTATAAGAATAGAAAGTGTCATTGTGTTTCATAAATTTGTTGAAAGTATAGCACGATTGTAAAGATAGAATATTTACTAAAACATGTCAGTTTTTTTTAAAAAAAATTAATTAACTTTTTATAATATTTAATTAATTTTTATCTTAAAATAACAGAAATGTAAGATTAATTATCCCATTTAAAAAGTGAGAGAGCTGATTTCATGGGATAATCCATCATTGATTTTCAACCTTGAATTGGGGTTCACCAATTTTATATACACCAAAAATTTTAAGTTAGCTTATTTTAAATTTCTTTTTTGAGAAGAAACAATTTGGTTTGATTATATTAATTTTAAAAATATTTGTGAACATGCTATTTATTTATCGTGAAAGAAAAAATCTCATCAAAGTAAAATATTAATAATAATAATACAACCTACAAATAATTCTTCTTCTTCTTAAATTATTTTTCTTAAAAATGAATTAAAAATTTAATATATGTAAAATATTATTTTGATTAGTGCTTTGTGTAATTATTATATATTAGTTTGCATTAAAAAAAATTAATGTATCAAGTGATAAGTTGCCGGACTTTGGCTTTAGGAAGAAAGCCCGACTTCGAAGCTCAGCTTAGCCCAAGACAAGGGAAAGATAATAAATTTTCTCCGAAAGGAATTAAAACCTAAGGAGTTACAACTCTTCCCTGAAGGGTTGGTGTTTGATGGTGAGCGGGAGATACTTGAACGCATAAGTATCTGACAACAACAAAGATAAAATTAAATAGGAGTTAAGCTTTAATATGTTTAAAAATATTATAAGATGTCTATTAGATATGATTTCTGTCAAAATGGGAGAAAATAGTAAAACATCTTCTCTAAGCATCGTCATGGCTATAAATTATAATCATATTATTTAATATTAATCAATTTTTATCATTTAAAATAATCTTTAAATAGATTAATTCTTTACGCATATCAAAATATTGTCGGAATTGATATTTCAAATTTTTTTGCCACTATATAAAATTTATATATCGTATTTTATTGAGATACTCATTTTTTTAATTTTTATTTTTGTACATTAATAAATTATTATTTTTAGTATACAGTTTTTTAAAAAACTGTCTTGATGACTGAAATTGGCAAGTAAATACATTTGTTATTACTGTAGGACCATCATCTGTAAATATTACTTAGATTTAAATCAATTAAATTATTTTTTAATAAAATAATTTAATTAAAAAAATTATTAATACAAGACTAGTTTATGTATACTTCAAGATTGTAACATCTATTTTGAAATCTAATTTATCTCCATTATTTCATGTCAAAATTGTTATCGATGACAACAAGAATAACAAAGTCATTTGATCCCGCATATTCAAACAAATGAAGACGCAGTTCTCCTCTTCTTTCTCCTTTTTAGTCCTAACTAAGAAATGAAATTGATTGAAATTTAAAATTTGAAATTTAAATATTTAAAATTTAAAATTATTTCAAAGATCTTTTCTTAGATTTGACTTCATAACACTCTCTTATAAGTAGTAATTTAAGATATTATACTTATTTTTCTTACTTTGATTTCGTATAACAATTCATTTGACTTATTATTACTACTATAAAAGTTTTTAGTCTTTGACTAATTTTTTTATGTACTATCCATTTTTTTAAAAATCCCTTAAGCGTCCAACATTTTCTATCTTCCTGTAGAACTCTTTTTGTTTAAAATAATCTTATCATTTATATTGTTGATGGTAAAATCTCGCATGATAATATCTACAATTAAAAATTAAATATTATTCATATTTCTTCTATTATTTTATATATAGAAAGGAGAGGTTTGAGAGTTTCCACATGGCTGTTTTTGTCATATTTAGAAAAGCTTTAATATCTAGAATTGCTATTATGACTGTTTTTTTGGCATATTTAGAAAAGTTTAAAGAGTAATTTAGTCATCGTCCCTTGCAAGTAATATCTAGTTTTTCAGTTCGATTTTATCAAATTTTGGTTCGATTCTTCGGTTTTTGGTTTTTGAAAAGTGTGCACCGTATATTAAACCAAATTAATTCGGTTCAATTTTTTCTACTTCGGTTCGGTTTAGTTCGGTGATTTTAAATCGATTTTTCGGTGTGAATGAAAAATAAAATAAGGATAAAGTATAAGATACTTAAAAATTTAAAACTGTGTTAATGAATGATGCGTTTCATCATGGAACATTTATTGTGCTAACTAAAAGACTATATTTGTCTTTATCAAGAACATTGTGCCTCCAACTATTTCTCGAGAAAAATAAGTACGAAGACGGTTTCTTTACATAATGTATGTTGGTAGAAATATGTTTGAGTTTCTCTTGGAAACTAATATTTGAAGTTAACTATTGAATTGTACATTTGTTGTTACTTTGATTTGTTTATGAATGATTTAATTGTTAATTGAATTTTTAATTTTTAGTTAAGAGAATGCTCATATATATATATATATATATATATATATATATATATATATAATATTTTTATTTTTTAAAATAAAAGTTCGGTTCTTCGGTGCATCGAAGTTTTGAGACCCTTACACCGAACACCGAACCGAACTTCTGAAAAAATAACACTGACACCGAATCGAAAAACCGAAGAACCGAATTAGTTTGGTTCGGTTCGATTTTTTGGTTTTCCGATATTTATGCCCACCCCTATTTAGAATTGCATAGGACTCCCCCTGATAGCTCACAGAAAACTTATTCTAATTTCATGGAATACAATTTTCCGCAAAATTCTATATGTGTCTATGAGATCGAGTATGGAATATTGTTTACACTTTAATCAATTGTTCAATCAAATTTTTATTCAACCTTATATAATTAAGAATTATAAATGTTCCCCTTGATTAGAAAAAGAATGAATTGGTATTTATTTTTTGTTCAATCATTGAATAGAAGGGAAAGTCGTTTATCATTACGATAGGTATCAAGTGAAAGTAGATCACATCCTTCGTTACGAGCTTTTACACATACTTCCAGAGCTACTCGATTAGCTACGACACCTGGCACATTACCCGAAGGATTGTCCTAAATGTTCCTCACATAATCATACTACAACAAATATGACTTTTAATGACTATTTCTTAACGAAGGGACATCAATCCGGTCGTTATAAATCTATATTACCTTAAAAGCATGACTCATAACTTGAATGTTAAATTACCATAATATCCCTAATTTAGGTTGTGACTTTTTCGATGAGTTGTGACTTTTTCGATAAGTTGTGACTTTTTTCGAAGGGTTGTGATTTTTTGATGAGTTGTGA
Organism: Solanum raphanifolium; assembly: GCA_036250405.1. Taxonomy (NCBI): domain Eukaryota; kingdom Viridiplantae; phylum Streptophyta; class Magnoliopsida; order Solanales; family Solanaceae; genus Solanum; species Solanum raphanifolium. The sequence goes on along the minus strand of JAJOOE010001477.1, from coordinate 43,582 downwards.
CTTTTCCAAAGAGTTGTGACTTTTCCAAAGGGTTGTGACTTTTCGAAAAGGTCACGACATTTCAGATAAGACACAAAAAACATTTGTTCATACTACCCTTTGTTGACTATAAATAGAGGGGTTTTCTCTCATTTTTCAACCACAATTTTTTAATCTTCTACTCTTCCTCTTCTTGCATTTTAAATTTTTTTGTGTGATTTATTGTCGTTAAGTGAGTTCGAAGTTTAGCGGATATGAGGTACCACTATTCTGATGAAGCAAGTCGTTCTATCCTAAAAGGGTATATTCCATAACCTCAAGTACTTGAGAAAAATAATTTTGATGATATAATAATTATTTATTTGCTTAATATATACATTAGTATGTAATGTTCTAACATTTGAAGTTAACATGATGTAGTCTAAATTCATTTGTTTTTGTTAACAATTTCTCTTGTGATATAGATATATGCTTCTGAATATCTTTTCCAAAATTTAGAGAATTGTCACGATTTGTTTTTGATGCTCAAGACAAAAGAATGACTTTATTTATGACTTGTAATAATGCCAATTGAAATTTGTATTAGTTTAATTTTTATTATTTATATAATAGTTAATTTTATGAGATAAATATTTTTATTAATGCAAATATATATATTTTTATTTGGGTAGGTATTTGTATTTAAATTAAAGTATTATATATGTCACAATTGTGTTATCAAGTTAACAAGATCTTCTAAATTCAAAATATATTATTTTAAAATGTTTCGAGTGTTTTTTTTTAAAAAAAAAAAACTCATAACCAATGTGAAAATATATGAATATATAAAATGTAATTGTTCTTTTCATATGTTCATATGACATCTAAACAAATTAACGTGGAATACACATGCAAAACACATCTGGTTAGATGACAAGAAAAATACAAAACAAATATTGTCTATAAGGTAATATTAGTGATATAAGACTAATTACATGATTAACCACATCAAATTAAAATAAATATATGCATTATTGCATTTAACTAATAAAATTTTTCATTGACCATCTTCATAGATTTGCATGAATAAGAAATATATATGACGATCCACGTTGAACATTCACAAAAGAATCTGCAATATTATTTTTTGCTAAGCCTATTATTCAAATATTCGCTTAACTAAGCAATACTATTTACTATAACATATATTTTTGGTATTGGAATCACGCGCAACGCACGTGTCAAAAAACTAGTATTTTTATAATGACCAAACATTTTTTTAGACTTTAAAAGTTATTTCATTTTAATCAATATTAACAAGGGGATGATATTTCGTCAGTAAAAAACATAATTGCCGGTCGGAAAAAATTAATTAATCAACTAATATTAGGCTGTAGTGTTTTCGTCTTTTATTTTTTCCCCTAACCCACGACTTACCCACTTCCGCTCCCGAGTCTTAGCTCAAAATAGTCCCTCATCTTTGGGTTAAGACTCAAAGCCATTCTTAAGTTTTCACATGGAGCATTAATAATCCCTCATATTTGCAATATTGGTGCACTTTTGGTCCTCCTTCAAAATTTTGCATATTTTTTAACATTAGTTTTATTCATAATTTATGTATGGAATATTTAATCGTCATTTTATATATTTAGTAGATATAATAACTCCATGTGAGAAGAAAAACACCTTATTTTATTTAGTAGAAATCGTATTGCAGGTAAAATTCGGAAAAACCATCAAAACACAATTCTGGTGAAAGAACTGCCCGTATACTCATCACCAACATTGATTTCCTTTAAGTTTTGGGAGAAGAAAGTTTGTTTGTCACCTCCGTAATTGTTGATCTTAAGGTAAGATTTGACATTTACCCTATAAATATGTTAATTTTGCTTCAAATAAATAGGGTTAGGATAACAATTGTAAGTATATGGATGTTGATGTTGGTGTTCAAGAATTTTCCGTACTGTTGATTTCAATTATTCTGTTTTGGGGTTTTTTAATTTGGGTTATAGAAGGAAGAATTTGTGGCATGATTGATTTTTATGTGCATTCCATTTGTGGTATTCTCTTATTTTCTCCTTCTTTATGGAGTAACTTTTTCTTTCCTGTATGTTTAGTTAAAAATTAAGTCTTTCTCCTATTGGGCTTTCGAAAATTTACAATCTTGGAGGGATAAAACAGAGTGCCTGAAATTCGATGGTTACATGGTTCTTATGGAGATTTGAGTTAATATGAACTCGCGTCCTCAATTCGGTGCTCAATACTACTCCTAAAATATACTTTAGCTCATATGTGTTTTAAACACCTCTTTCTTTAATTTGAGATAATTGCTCAAGGTTTAGCCCAAAGGCCCTCTTGGAGTCGATGTTCCATTTACTGAAAACTAGCCCAAAGGCTCTTTTGGAAATCATAGCTCCTTTCTTGCTCAAATGTGAAAATATTTATAAACATTTTTGGGAATACTTAGTCCCCTAAATATTTTTGAGAAATGAACTCAACTCTTTACTCTTTACTTTACTTGAAACTTGAGCCTTAAAACGAAGTTTAAACGTTTAATAAAGACTCTTGAAAACTTTAAGAAACTTTGCTTTGACTTGCTTCTTAACTTCTAGACTTGACTCTTAACTTCTTTGTCTTTGATCTTAACTTTCCTTGAATTGGATTATGGATTCAAGGTTCATGATCTCATGTTTTTGGATGATTTCATGATGTTTAGATGTACCTTAAAGTGTTGGAATCAACTTAGAAACGTAGGTACATGCTAAGGAACAAGTACGAAAAGGTGGGGGACGAATGGGGAGAACTGGCGTCCCTGGCGCTCTGAGAGGCGTGGGGCGCCAACCCTCAACATTCAGGGACTGGTCAGGGAAGCGCTGGCTGGCGCGACGCCCCAAGGGTGATGATTCAGAGACCCTTTTGGGGCGCGCTGGCTGGCGCGACGCCCCACCCCTATCCCCAGGTATTTGACGACTTTTCTTCTTCGTTTTTCATCTCTAAACCCTCCAATCTTCCCTAGTTCTTTCCCCAAACACTTAGGGTCATTAGTACTCTCAACTTACAACAGATCTAACTCAAAATCCACTCGGAAACACAATCAAATCAACAAGAAACTTCAACAACACAACCAATCAAAAACTTAACGATGTCCTTCAAGAACTTCACTTTTTAACATGTAATCAACCTAAAATCGCTGAATTGAAACAAGTTGGTGTGTGGGTGAACTAACCCATCACTAAAAGATCTCACATACCTTAATAGGGATCGCCCCCGACGAATTCCACTCCAAAAGCTTGACGTCCTTGGCGAAATTTTGGTTTTTCTCCCTTTCTTTCTTCTTTTCTCTTTTCTCCAAGCCCTAAGCGCATTTCTCAATTCTCCAAACTGACTAAGTCATGTTTTTACCCCAATAAATCCCTAAAAACGAATTAGGAAATTAATTAGAGAAAAGACTACTTTGCCCTTCCCTAAATCCGGATTGGGACTTTCCTCAATCCAACAACCCAACTTCCGAAAGACATATCTCACTCATACAATGTCGAAATCGTGCAAACTCGGCAGCATTGGAAAGATCTTCCCAAGGGCTTTCCAACCATATCAAGAACTACTCCTAACTCATCCTGATCTAGGAGTTATGGTCGTTTGAAAATGACCAAAACTCACTTTCTTAACTTAGACAAAAATTTCCAGATTTCCACATGCTTTCCAAAAATGATTATTTTTCAGATTTTAAACTCTTTCTAGTCGTTTCTAGGTGCGAGATGTTACAAATACAATATGAAAATGATATTTTTAGATTTAAATAATCTGTACAAAAGGTTGGAAATCTTTTGAAGGAATTATGAGATTTCTTAAAATAATGGATGAATTTTGATTTAAACAAGGAAATATTTTTTTTTAGCAAAATGTCACAATCAAAATGAAAATTCAAAGTTATAATTGTGTCAGAGAGAGTCCAGAGAATTTCATAGATAATTTTTATTAAGGATAAAATAAATATTTTAAAGACAAATTATTACTTAATATAAAAATGTGTCATTCTTTTTTAGACTGATTAAAAAGAAAAGTAAGTCACATAAACTTGACAATAAGTTCCTCAATTGTCAAGGAACTTATTGTCAAGGCTTCACTTCTTCTTTTCACCACCTCCGTTTACAATGTGTCAGTTGTTCAATCCCACGGCAAATCATGTGTTCGGCAGCGCCATCCTCTTTGATTTTTGCTCGATCTTGGGAGTCTTGAAGCGGATGAAACAAGGCAAGATTTAGGTTACCTGAGGAGAGGAATAAGGGAAAAAAATCTTGTTAAGAGAATAGATAGAACGTGGGTAAAAAATTTAGAGAGAGAAAAGTGGGTAATGAGGTCTATTTTTTTTTTCATCGATAACGGGTCAAAAAGTGGACTCAATTTGAGAGAAAAAGAAGGAAGGTAAATAAATTTTATTAGGCTACATTATATTTGCTAAAGTATTGACATATTGACATTTTTAATAATTATTTTAAAGTATAGATACTTTTAATAATTATGTTAGGAAATTTGACTAGTTTGCTAATTTTCCCTATAATCTTGGATTAATTCTCTATTTTTTAAGTTTTTTTTTACCTTTCTAAAATTATATAAATAAAAAGAAACAAAAAGAATTAAAAAACTCAAAATTTAAATAATTTTCATTGTGGCGCTGATATGGGAATGACATGTCAATTATGTGGCAATGAAATGGAGTGTGTGTAATACACCTACCATTGTGAGATTGGTCTTGTAGTATTAGGGTTTTAAAAAAATCACTTCAAAGATGTTAAGGGGTATTTAAATGCTCGTATAATTTAAGTACTAAAGTAAGTTATGCTACGAAATTTAGAGAGGGTTTTATGTGTTTTCTCTTATTAAAAACATGACTTATTTAATACATATTTGAAAAATTAGTATAACTTATATATCACACACGCATGTTCTTTTTTACCAAACAAAGATACACATTCCTTTACATTGATTTATTTTTAAAGTAATTATTAAATACGTTAATTTTTACCCTAAATAATATGACGAGTGTCATTCATTTATTAGTTGGGTGTATTTGCGGATAAGTTTAAATTGCGAACAATAGATATAATTAGATATGCGGTTCTCATTCATTTTGTTGTTACTGATAAAAACTGCATCAAAACTAGAACACAAACTACACTAAGAAACTGATTATAAATTGCACCAAAGATAGACCAAATCTGGCAAAATGCTTATTTGAGTTCTACATGACTTATTGAAAAATCTAAGAAAAAAAAGTTCCTTAAAAAATGTCAACGAGTGAGACTATCTCCACCGAGCTTCTTCATGCTCAAGCACAAATTTGGAATTATATTTTTAACTTTATAAGTTCTTCAGCGGTAACATGTGCATTTCAACTAGGAATCCCTGATGTGCTCTACAAACATGAAAGGCCCATGTGTCTTTCTGATCTTTCTGCTAAACTGTCTGTTGTCAATTCTTCCAAGATTTCCTTTTTGCCAATTTTAATGCGCTTTCTTGTGCAATCTGGTTTCCTAAATCAACATGAAGATCACTACTTTCTTACTCCAGCTAGTCGCCTTCTAGTGAAAAATGAGCCGTTCAATGTTAGGTCATTCTTGCATTTCACCAATATTCAAGCCTGCTCAAAAGCATGGCATGAGTTAAGTGATTGGTTTCAAAATGTTTCTCCCACTCCTTTTCATACCGCTCATGGAAAATCTTTATGGGATTACATGGGGGAAGAAAAACCTAGAGTACTAGGTGATATTTTTTATGATGCATTGGCTAGTGACTCGAGGTTGATTACCAATGTACTTATTACAAAGTGTAAACATGTGTTTGAGGGGTTAACATCGTTGGTAGACGTTGGTGGTGGCACTGGTACTGTGGCTATAGCCATAGCCAAAGCTTTCCCTAACATAAATTGTGCGGTACTTGATCTCCCTCAGGTTATAGGCGACCTAAAAGGAAGTGGAAATTTGGACTTCATTGGAGGAGATATGTTCGATAAGATTCCTCACGCTAATGCCATCTTACTCAAGGTACATACATATACAAAACATATTCTTCTCTCTTTCAATCCTTTTCGATCTTCTCAACCTAATTCATCATTGAACAGAGTGTTCTACACGACTGGAATGATGAAAATTGTGTGAGGATACTGAAGAAATGCAAAGAGTCTATTCCAAGCAGGGCAAAAGGAGGGAAAGTAATAATCATAGATACCGTATTGGAGAATCCAAAAGAGAGAAATGAGTTTGTTCGAGCACAACATAACATGGATATGTTGATGATGGTTCTTTGTGGTGCCAAAGAGAGAACAGAGAAAGAGTGGGAGAAGCTCTTCATTGAGGCCGGCTTCAACGAATACAAAATATTTCCTGTTCTAGGTTTAAGGTCTCTTATTGAAATTTATCTTTAAAGAGAGAACATAGAAAGTTTGTTCTCGTTTTATTATATTATTAGATGAATAATTTGTTTTGATTGTAATATAAAGTTTATATTACTATAAAAATAAGCTCTCTTAATTCTTAAATAGATGTCGGGATATATTGACAATTAATGATTTCTCTAAAACAATTTCTAAATGAGGCTTACTTAATCTAAGAAGTTCCAATAAATTGACGAAAAATATTTTTAATTGTAGCTTTCGCTCTAAATTATTTCTAAATGTGGTGTTTTCTAAATCACATTTTGTTGCGCAATATAATACCAATGTAAAGAACAAGATACAACACAATTGTGTTTAAAAGTTCAAAACAATTTGCACAGTCATCATTTTTACACAGAATTAATTACTTTATGTAATTTTCATAACCTTTAATGATATGGCTTAATTAATCTACTTATTTTTGCAGAAAGTCTTTTATGAATTATATTATAATTAAAATATTAGTTATTAGATAGACAAAGAGATATTGTAAGAAACTAGAGGTTCAATAGCAAGATGGTTATTATGGAGTATATATAAACATGTGAGTTAAACTTTCTGTATCACACAAGCACAATGATTTTGACGTGAAAAATATCTCTCTCAAAACTGTATAAACAAAAGACGTTATAAATCACAAACTTATTGAAATAACATTTGAGATAAACTTTCAAAATTGAATTCAAAATTATTGTTAATTACTAACACATTAAATACAGTAGTGAATAAAGTAAAAGAGAAATGAAATGTTAACACAATTATGAAGTTACAACAATTATTAGATTATAAATAATTTCTTTTATTTGTAACAATAACATAAAATAATTCAACTTCACAAGTGTTCTACTAGATATCATATATCATCCTTAATGCAAAGGTAACATTCACCGACAGAACGGCTTATGAAACTTGAAGTGGCGCGTTAATGTATAATTAGATAGGTAAATAAATAACTTAAGAATATAAAAAAAATTACATACATGTTTATGAAAGAAAATTTTACAACTCTACTCTCTAAGAACATTTATGCTTTTAATATACTTTCTTTGTTTCTAATTACTAGTCCATTTTTAACTTGACACACCTATTGATAAAATAATAATTAACATATTAAGTTTATTATTTTATTCCTATTAATTGATAGAATTTCAAAATCAATTCACACATTAAACAGGTTCAACCTTTTAAAAAAAATATTAACTATCTAAATAGACTGAGGATATAATAGATACAAAATATTATTTTTTCTTAATTTGTCAAAAATAACAAGTAAACAATTAAAATTAGACAAGTAAAAAGATACAAAATAAAAATAAAGCGAAATGATCTGATGAACCCTTATACTTGTATCAGTTTGTATTCTGGACCCTTTTACTTAACTATTTGTCAACTGAACCCTTGGACTCAATAAAACACAATTTAACAAATTCCTTTGACCATTGACCACGCTTATGTAGCATTAAAATGTATGAGTTGGCAAAAGTGTGTAACTCCACGCTCCTTTAGGCGAGTGAATAACCCTTTTTTTTTCTTTTTTTTTTAACGCCAATAAGGATTATTGATAGGCAAAGGCACCACAATACATGTCAGTATATATTGGAAAGGAGCAAGTGCCCCATCCTAATTCATTCAGTCAACATAGAAACATCCCAAAAATTAACAAAAACGTAACTAATTGGGTTAGGAGAGAAAGTTTTCATCAACAGATCCAAACTCTTAACCCTAGAAAATCAACCATGTCTTCCAAGCAAAGTGGAAAAGCAAATTTTTGGGTTAATATTTTTTTTTTTTTTAACAGATCAAAGTCAGCATAGTAGATAAATAAAGTTGCCAAACTCATCAATGGTAGCTACTTTTCTTAATAACAATTGGGCAACTTCCGAATAGGATCCAAAACAGCATCAAATCAAATGACTCTTCACTGCTCTTCATAACAAGAGCGAGCTTGTTGTTGATGCTCTCGTGAGTCTTCTTGGTCTTCTTTGCAGCCACCATCGTGGATTCCGGTGAGGAGGAACTACGTCGGAGATGGAGGATTTGAAGAAGCAATTTACGTCGACGGCGGCGAACCGGAGACAGTGGAGTGAGAGAGAGAGGCGGCAATGGTCAGTGGAGAGGAGAACGAGGTGGGTGAGGGTGCTAGGTCATGGCGGCGAAGAGGTTTCTCGGCCAGATCTAATGGTGCGGTGACTTAGGTTGTTGATTTTGTGAAGGTTGGAGGAGGAAAGGAAATGGTGATGGTGTGCAGCGGAGATGAAGACAGGTGAGGGAGAGAGTGTATGTGATTTCGCCGGCAAAAGTGGCGACGATGGCGGCAATGGCTTTTCCTGTAGATGTTGGCCGTGAACAGTGAGAATGGGGAGAATTTGTGGAGTTTTACTTTAAAGAATAAATTAAAATTTTCAAAGAATAAATTAAAGTTTTACTATTTTATCTTTTATTAAATAATTTTGATTAATAATTTTTAAAAATATTTATGAAATAATTATGACATGGCACTAATATATATGACGTGGATATGACATGTCATTTATGTAAAGGAGAGTGAGCTACACACATGATTGGAGGGGCTTAAAAGTCTCATTTTAATTGAGTTTAAGGGTTCAGTTGACAAATTGTTAAGTAAAAGGGTTCAGAATACAAACTGATACAAGTACAAGGGTCCATCAGACCATTTCACCTAAAAATAAAAATAAAAATAACTAGTTTAATGTATATATTTCGCACATGTATTTTACGTCAATCAATAAAGCCCACCAGCACGTCAAGTTGCATATAGTAGGGTACACCTATTAAATAAAATTGAAGTTTAAATACGGACAACAAACACATGTTTCTTATACAAACATAATTCAAAAATAGGGACCATATGTGGAGCAGTTTTTTCTTTAATTAAAAAATTTGAATATAATTTTTTTTTAATAAGAAGTGCTTCTGTTTGAATAGAAACCTTATACATCATGAATTAGAATAGTCGAATATATTAAACATCAGATGAAAAATAAAATTGAAATTAACATTACTTATTAAAAAAATATTTTTATTTTTCCTTATTATTTTTAGTGTATCATGTTTTATCTTTACTATTAGTTATATATATTCAAATTATTTCGATCTAAAAACTATACATCATTAATATGAGTATTACGATAAATTACGCATATTAGTTTATAATTTGTTAAAAAATATGCAAAGTTTAAAGTAAATAAATAAAAATGAATGTGTCACAATCCAGACCGTTATAAGTGACACCCCACACTAAACAACCTGGTGGAAGAACCATCAACTAACTCGAATGCCAACCCCACATCATTTTAAACAGAGTCTATCATATAAAAGTAAAAAGTTCAACAACCAAAGGATTGAGTCCCTATAAACTCAACCCAATAATCCAAAACATTCAATCCGGAAAATAATTCCTAATTCATGTTTCTATTCTAACATGATCAAACCTGGGATGCAACCCCAAAACTAATCATTAAGCTAAAACTAATGTCGGTGTTTGAAAAGATGGACAAGAAAAATCAGAAGAACACCAAATGCTTATTTTGAATTTTAACATTTTATTCAAACACGTAACAATTTGTTTATGAATTTACTTTCACCACATAAAATACTTTTCATCACTTAAAAATTGATCAACTCTTTACTCAGCTAATCCAAATTGGCTCTTATTCAATTCATTGATTTGGTGTTGCGTACATCTTGAGAATCATTCAATATTTATTCGTGAGGATGACTGAGGACCGTATAGTATAAGTGAAAAATAAAATGAAACAAAAAGACTGTCAAATGAAAATCATGACTATAACCAATACAAATACTAAATAAAAGTTGTCAAAAAATTACGATTGTATAATTAGAAAAAAGAGTTTAAATTATATATAATGACAATATAAAGGTTTCTTATTCCATCAGGTTAATTAAATTAAACTTGTGATAAAAAGAAAATTCTTTTTTCATATAATGCGAATTCAAAAAAAGTTGAGTATTATGCGAAATCAAACAAAATAAATGGTAAAAGAAAAATAATAATACAAAAGCAATAAGATGTTAATTTATGTGACACGTTTTCTTTAACAATATGAATAACTCATTACACATAGAATAATTTCAAAATGTTTCTTAGGCAAATTAATTTTATGACGAAATGGTCTGATAAACTCTTATACATGCATGAGTTTGTATTTATGACCCTTCTACTTAACTCTTTGTCAACTGAATTTCTTATACTCAATAAAACTCAATATTTTAAATCGTTAATTTTAATTATGTGACAATTGAAGTATTGAATTGGCGCAAATACGTGAATTCACACGTAGAAGGAGAGTAGATCAAATTTTACACTGAAAATAATTAAAAGAAAAATAGATAACCCCCCCCCCCCCACCACCACCCGATTTCCTTTTCTCTTTCTACCCTCCTTGTATGTTCTTCCCCATTGAATTCCCCATTTCTCCTTTTCTCCCCTTTCCAAAGCTCTCAAATTTCTTTTTCTCTTTCCTCTTTTTTACATTTCCTTCTCCTTAAATTAGATTCAAATTGACAAATTCAAAATTTTCATTTAGGAGCTCAGAAAATAGAAATAGAAATATGTGAATTAGAGTGCAAGATACAAATTTCAAAGAATTAAATTTTAAGAAAATAGGTAACTTGTGTACCCAATTACAAGAATCAAACTTATAAATTGGGGATGACATTTGCAACCCAAGTTGTACAGTACAATACCACTAGGCTATCTTCTCTTTTTTTATTTAGGTAGTTCAAAGTTAGTACATATACAAAAAATATTAAAATACCAATCATGTCTATATATTGTAATTTTTATCGAGGGAATTTGGGTAAACTCCCTGGCACCCATGTAGGTCCGTCACTGCCCATAAAGTGACAAAGATTCAATAATCTGGATGGTTACAACTCATAAGGTGGTAAAGGTCCAATAATTTTGAAGGGTAAAAAGTCATTATTGAATGTCTCTGTGAAATTATGTAGAGTGTGTTATGAAAACTATGTACAAATATTAGGATATATCAAGATATTTTGATGGTGATTCATTTTTATCAATGGAGAAAAGAGATTTACAGTGATTCAAGTTGTGGAGTTCTAGTTTGGTAGATAAAAAAATACGCTTAAAAGTTGTGAATGATAAATTTTTTGAGAAGAACTTGAATGACTATTTAGAAAAGTGGTGGCACAGGTTTGGATAGAAAGTTGTGGTGAGATAATGAAGGAGGAGGGAATGGAGTAAAAAATGGAGAGAGTTGAAGAATGGAGTGAAAAAGATGAAAAAAATAGTTTGTTTTTTTTTTAATAAAAAATAAGTGATGTGTAATTTAAAATTTGAATTGTTATTTTTATTGTGTGTTTGAAGTTTACGTAAAGCTAAAGAGTTTTGAAATTGTAACGACCTGTTTCCGTAGTTATAAAAAAGACAACGAATTTTTTTTTTGGGCCGAAAACTTTTTCGTAGTAACTTCAAATTTCCCAATCTAGTCCAGATTTAGACGAAATCGGAGTCAGTGAGGTCTAGGGAAATCAGGTAACAAATGGGAGATCTAATTATGAATTTGATCACATGAGTAGATAGCTCAGACGTTAAGGAACCCGTTGATGCTTATCGTGACCAACGACACTAACCTACGGTACAAGTGTCTACAGTTGTCGATAGTATAGTAACCCAATTAAGATTGGGGTTGTGTCCCAAGGGAGTGGTTTTGAGAATTAATAGAAAAATAAAATTTAGTTCTAACTAGTCGTAGCTAAAGACATTAATGAGTAAAAACATAGTAAATTAAAGGGGGTGACACAAAAGTGTCAAATATCCATTTGGGGGTTTCGTCACAATTAGTAAAAACAACAAAAATAAAAAGAAAATGAAGTATGAGGAAGAATTCTTGGGGTGTGACCGCAATACAAGTTGAGATAAGTAGTTGGGTACATGCTTTTGAAAGGAAATTTGTAAGATAATATTGACTAGGCTAAGCTTTAAATGGAAATAAGGTCCCTCTCGGGCAACTTACCCCGTTTCAAATGTGTTCCTCTCGGACACCCATTTGCCGCATGAAGACCAGCTAACGCCTTACCCCACTCACTCTCTCGAGCTGAGTGTTAGGATATGAGACTAGGGCTCACCCTCTCAGGCTGAACCTTATGTCGACCCACTCCTAAGGCCATCAGTCTAGTGGTTTTGGTTTGGCGACCTCCCTCTCGGGCAAGCCGAAAACAAATGGGTGGCTTTGTATTTGCAACTACAAACCCTTTAGGTTAAACCACAACCACTAGGTGAAATCACCATCAAACTACATCTAACCCATCATCAAGCAAGACCCAACAATAATATCAACACATATTTGCTAAATCACACCCCGAGAATGAGGGTTTTTAGCCACACATCAAGAAATAACAAAATACACCTAAAATGATAGTGAAATCAAATGGGTATAAGAAATTAAACGTTGATTTAAGCAAAAGAAGAAGAATAGAGAAGACCCACTTCCAACTTGGGGAAGATGAAACCCTTCTTTCTTCAAGTCTCCCAAAAACCCTCTCCAAACTTGAGAGAAAATATCCAAAAAGTACTATTATATTCTGGAAAATAAATAAATGTTCGACTCCTTTAAAAACAAGTTTAGTATTTATAGACTTCAGAAAATAGCGTTGGCGGATCTTTTGGCGAAGTTAGTCGATGTCGCCGAATGACTCGGCGACTCGCCCTTCTTCTATTTCATTGTCGTTTCATGCTTGCCTTCAACATCTTCACGTTCTGGACCATTGGGTGGTATAGTACTGCTTCGCAAAAATATTCGGCGAAGCGCCGACTGCTTCTTTTATCGCCTTTTTTATCCTTCTCCTTCAGGGCTTTGCGTACTGGAACAAAGGGCAGAATTGATCCCATTGGCAAATCACCAATTGTGCTTGGCGATGCTCAGGCTTCAGCTTATTCGTTCTTTTAGGCCTTTTTGTTCCTTTTTGCTCCTAAGTGTCCATGCTTTAATTAAAACTTCAAATACCTGAAACTTAAGCGTTTTCATCAGATATTTAGACAAAATACACATTCGAGGACACTATTCTTATCAAAATAAAGCCCTAAATGAGACTAGCCTTTTTCGTTGAGGTACTAATGCACTGTATGCATCGTAGAACTCTCTAACCCAGCTTGGTATGTACGAGCTGCGATGTTTTGTGAATATTTGGAATTTGTGGTATTTCAGGCACTCTATCACTTCTGGATACCTATCAATAACCGCATCAATGGAAAGTCGCTTTTCCTCAATGATTGTTCTCAAACCATCCGCCTTTGATCTATTCATTGATCGATGTTTGGAACCTTGTACTGGATGTGCCAGCACTAATGCTTGCCCCGGAGCTGGAGGAGTTGGAGTTGTGGATTGACTATCTCTGATCCAATATGGTTCATGTATCCTTTTGGATCGTAACTCAGCCCTCATTGCCTCTGTATGGGAATCTTCATCAGACTCTGTACTCTCACTGTTAAATGAAGGTGGCTCGATGGTGTAGAAGCCTGTGCTATCAGAGCTTGCATCGGATAATTCAAGGGCTTTGCCCTTCCCCTTGCTTTTTGAAGTTGTGGTAGCCTTGCCCTTGGGTGGATGTGTATTTTTTCTGATCACGATTCCTTTTTCCCTCCTTCTAGTTGGTTATTTGGCCATAACTGCAAAACGTTAGAGAGAATAGTGAGTAATTACATTTTAGTTCAAAATTTCAGACAGATTCGCCGATCTAATAAGCGAATCACCAAACTTCTTTGGCGATCATAAATATGTCCGCCGAAAGTTATAGATCTTACAGCACTTAAGATAAGAATTTAAAGGCGAACTGCTGAGTGATTCGGCGAGCTCAACTCAACTCGTCGACTGACTTATCGTGCCTGAGATTCAACTCACTTTTCAAACTCGATCGCACAAACCTCAAAAGCAAAATTAAACTATGCATTAATGAAATCCAGCCAGACCCATAACAGCCATTCATGGTTAACACCCATTATGCATAGTTCACAACATTAAGTAGAGTGAAAAAAGAGTTCGAACAGTAACAACAAATAAGTCCTAATTTACAAATTAGAAGCAGGCATTCGAAAATTTCTACTCATATCAGAGAGATCTAACACGCATTAATGGACACTGAGATTGCAAAAGAGGTTGAACTCTTCAAAGGTGAACGGGGTTTTTCAGAAACTAACCTTTTTGTTGAGTAAACAAAATTGTAATGCTAGGCGGTAACGAAAATCCAAGTTCCAAGCGCTAATCCGTAACTAAAGTACAAATTTAAGGTGAGAAAATGCAAATTACTACCTTGGTGTGAAGTTATGGAGTTTGAAAGTGAGAAATAATGAAGAAGTGTGATTGTTTGTAATATACGTTGTTCAATTTGTGTCCATTTGGCGACGTTAGTCGCACTCGCCAACCTACTCGGCGATTCGCTGAGTGGTCATGTATCCTTCTATTTCTGTAAATCATCAGTTTCTTGGGGATCAAGTTGGCGGATTGAGTCGACATCGCCAGACAGGTTGGTGATACGCCAACTACTTTTCGATGTCACCGAGTTTTGCAGGCTCTGTATAGCACTTGCATTGAGCCAAATGGAGAGTCCAGTCGGGGTCGCCAACCTACTTAGCGGTTTGCGGAATAGCCTTATGCTCGGCAATTTTCACTTTTCTGCAATTCCTTCACTTTAACCTACAACATCAATACACCATTATTTCTAAAAGCAAAAACCTAGTCATTTATGACCTTGGGTTGCCTCTCAAGAAGTGCCTTATTTACCGTCGTGGCACGACGCAAGTCATTACTCAAGTTTCATTGTTGGGGTTGGCCATGTCCTCATTAGGCCATCCCCTGTTTCTCTGCGGATGGAGTTGAGGCAACGCATAACTCATCAGGTCCTCAATCAGTTGGACAACTTTAGAATGAGACCAAATAATTTATTTCATTCATTCGATGTCTTCTTTCAATCCTTCTAGCTCTTTGTCTTGATCGATCACCTTGCGTAGAATTGTTGAGAGCATTCCCTCGATGCGTTTGATCTCCTTGTTCTCATTGGTTCTTCTATTATGAGGGGGAAAGTATTTATCCTTCATTTTGCAATGAGCTTCGACCTTCATCATATTACTTTTTAACTCATTCATTTGAGTCATCAGTGCGGTCATCAAGAAATCCTTTTCAACCTCTTGGCTCATTTTAGCGATATTGTCAAGCAGTTGGGCTGTTATTGTATATGGTTGCTTTAAAGTCCCGCCAGGAATTAGTTAGTCAACTAACATCTTGTTTCTGGGGCCAAGACTTTGGCAGAAGCAATCAAGGAGGATCGTAACGGGAATTCCATGAGTGGGGCATTGAGTTAACAGTTCATTGAATCTTGCCCATGTCTCATGAATTCGCTCATCCTCCAATTGCTTGAAGGTTAGAATACGATCCCGATACATCATTACCTCTAATGGAGGAAACTCCATTAGTTGCCGAATATTTCTTGCTTTCCCTTGTTTAGATTTCGACAAATCACAAAACAAAACTAAGAATTAAGTTAGTGAACTACAACTAATAAGAACAAAGATTCTACTAATCAAAAAATTCTCAAATAACACCACTTCCCGGCAGCAGCGCCATTTTGATTCTTATCGTGACCAACGACACTAACCTACGGTACGAGTGTCTATGATCGTCGATAGTATAGTAACCCAACTAAAGGTTAGGGTCCTGTCCCAAGGAAGTGATTTTGAGAATTAATAGAAAAATAAAATTTAGTTCTAACTAGTCGTAGCTAAAGACATTAACGAGTAAAAACATGAAACCCTTCTTTCTTCAAGTCTCCCAAAAACCCTCTCCAAACTTGAGAGAAAATATCCAAAAAGTACTATTCTATTATGGAAATTAAAATAAATGTTCAACTTCTTTAAAAATTAATAACAAGTTTAGTATTTATAGACTTTAGAAAATAGCGCTGGCAGATCATTTGGCGAAGTTAGTCGATGTCGCCGAATGACTCGGCGACTCGCCCTTCTTCTGTTTCATCGCCGTTTTATGCTTGCCTTCAGCATCTTCACGTTCTAGACCATTGGGCGGTATAGTACTTTTTCAACGAAATATTCGGCGAAGTGCCGACTGCTTCTTTTATCACTTTTTTTTATCCTTCTCCTTCAGGGCTTTGCGTACTGGAACAAAGGACGAAATTGATCCTATCGGCAAATCGCCAAGTGTGCTTGGCGATGCTCAGGCTTCAGCTTATTCGTTCTTTTCGGCCTTTTTGTTCCTTTTTGCACCTAAGTGTCCATGCTTTTACTAAAACTTCAAATACCTGAAACTTAAGAGTTTTCATCAGATATTTAGACAAAATACACATTCGAGGACACTATTCTTATCAAAATAAAGCCCTAAATGAGTCCAATTTGTGGACTCATCACCCGTATGACTTTACGGAATTAAATTCGGGCGAGTAGAACTTCCGAAACTGATCTTAGAGTGAGAGGGTAGTTTCTGAGTGTCATGGGATGAAGGTGTGTTGTGAAATGGGGGTTTGAAACTCTTAAATTAGCTCACTGTTTCCATGCAAGCCGCCAAGGCAGGATTATTCCTGCCAGGGCGGGGCCGCTGTGGCGCGATGGGGCCGCCATAGCGGGACAGTCGCGACTTAAGTAAAAAATAAACCCAAAAATGTCATTATTCTGCATTTTTTGTTTTTGAGAGCTAGGAGACGACCCCAAGTGAGTTCTTGACAGTTTTCCATGAATTTTGGTGCTAAAGGTAAGGTTTTCGCTCCCCAATTCCATTTTTCGATATGTAGAACTTAAATTCTTAATTGTATATCATTGGGGGAGGGTTTTGAATGGTTTTGGATGGAGGGAAAAACCCTAGTTGAACCTTGTGATCATAATTTAGGTCTTGGGTTATTGGGTAAATTAGACCTTAATTGTTGATCCTCATATTGAATCGTTTGTTTGTAGACCTTGAGCAAGCGGAAAGAATCCGTAAAGGGATGAATCAAGTTTCTTAGGAGGATTCAAGCTTTGTTCGAGGTAGTTGATGGTTGTGATTTCATGTTAGTGTGATGTATGTTAGTAATTACTTCATTTTAATGCATGTATGTATGCGAATGTTGTATTATTGATCACACTAATTGTAAATGAATATTATTGAATAATTGTATGCCATGAATCAACACTTGATTGCATGATTATCAGAATGTACATTGTGATCGTGGCTTGTTGAATGGATCGGCTGTTACGTTCCAACACACTAACTTGGATCGGGTGCCACGTTTCGACGTATATATAGGATCGAATGTCACGTCCGGCATACTAAGTTAGATCGAATACTATGTACCGGCACACTAACAGTTTGGATGTGGGTTCCATGAGAGGACTATTGACTTGTCGTATTGATGTATTTGAGAATGTGGAATTGTTCATTGATCTTGATAAGATGACTGATATAGCACATGTTCGGTATATGCCTGTTTTATTATGTTGTGGTTATTTGCATATGTTTCACTTATTGGGATAACCGTGTGATCCTACCAGTACACTGTGGTTGTGTATTGATATTGCACTTGCTCTTTCTTTGTTGAGTACAGGGCATCTTCATGCGGCTGTTGACAGGCCTCATCTAGAAGATCAGTGATCAATCGAATTCAAGGGTGAGCCAGTTCTTCCAGGCTGCCATGAGTTCTTGTTATATTTAGTCCATTTCTGTTCGGACTTAGACTAGTACTTTAGATTTTCTTATGTTTAATTGGGTTGTACCCATTTCCCTAGACTTATGGTTCCTTGTTAGAGTTTTGGTACATTGACTTTCAGGTTCTAGGGAATATTTCCGCAATGTTTTGTTAGTCGTTGTTAGATCTTTTGGAGTTTATGGGAACTCTACTTGACTCTTGCATTTAAACCTGCTTCCGTATCTTTAAATGTCTTAGTTTTGATTAAGTTGTGTAGTTCTTTGGTTAACTAATTAGTATTAATGGTTCTCCCACCAGAGGGTTAGTGTGAGTGTCAATCACGACGGTCTAGGTCGTGACAGAAATGCTGAGTTTCATTGTGTTTAAGGGTTCAATTAACAAAATATTTAAGTAGAAGAGCCCATAATACAAATCATACAAGTACAAGGGTCCATCAAATCATACTTAAATTATGATATTTATGCTAATCGAATATCTCACACATACATGATAAAGTATTCAATTTTTATTTGACATTTTTGGTTCACGGTATAACATTTTTTTGTTTGTATACTCACAATTGGTCATTAATTACATAAATAAGTTAATTACACAAAAAATACCTTTTTTTTTTTAATTATACACAACATCAATTAGAATATACATTAAGTTTTACAACTTATGAGGTTAATATATATAATTAAAGGAAATAATATATTTTAAGTGGGGTACATGGAAAAATTACTGAAATACACGTCTTATGTTTCCCTTATTTCTAATATTCTCTTCTATTTCTAAAAGCCTCTAAAATCCCTTATTTCTCTCCTAATTCTAAATTATTTTATAATGTATCCGAGCTAATTTTTAATGTATCCGAGTTAGTTTTTAATGTATCTAAGCTAGTTTTTAATGTATCCGAGCTACATGTTATGTATCCGATTTATTTTATAATGTATTCGAGCCAGTTTTTAATGTATCCGAACTACATATTATGTATCCGGTTTGTTTTACCTTTTCAGGGATTAATGTAATTACTAATTAAATAGGAATAAATTGTAATTTCATATTAAAACTATGTGATTCCTAAAATTTATACTTAACTTATCTACATAATGGGCTCCCCAAATACATACACAAACTTTTTCAAATTTTAGAGTAAAGAATATTAAATAAAAACACTTTATTATATGTCTAGATGTTCATTAATTATAAAAATAAAAAAAAAAGATTTCTGCCTATTTTTAACATTCTTTTGTGTTTTCAATCATCATTTTTTCCTCCGATTGATGATCGATCACATTTAACTTTTACCAAATTTATTCAACAATTTTAATTGGTGTCTCTTTTTCGAGTTTATAGCAAATGAAATAGAATGTTTTGAAGAAGTGGATTCACAATTTTGAAAATAGAAAATAAGTTTACATCAAGTGGGGCTGTTGTAAAAATTTGAATCTACAAATTATCATTGTTATAAAATGAGCTTGTCAGATTTATTGTTGTTTTTGGCAAATTATTGATTGAAGATTTTCTTAATGATCTTTGATACTTTGTTATAAAATAATCTTTAAATTGATTATTTCTTTAATATTATCGAAATTGATATTTCAAAATTCTTAGCCACTATATTAAATTTATATATTTTATTTTATTAAGATACTCATTTTTTTTAATTTTTATTTTGGTACATTAATAAATTATTATTTTTAGCATACAGTTTTTTAAAAAACTTTTTTGATGACTGAAATTGGCAAGTAAATACATTTGTTATCACTGTATGAGCATTTACTTAGATTTAAATCAATTTAAATTATTTTTCTAATAAAAAAATTAAATAAAAAATGATTAAATTTGAACCATTCAATTTTTAAGATGACACGTCTACTATAAGGATTCTAACCACGGAACGAAATTGAGGGATTAGATTTGTTCATTCAATTTTGATAAACTAAGGGCCCGTTTGGCCATGAGATATGATATCATGATATGGAATAATGATATGGTATCATGATATGGAATCATGATATGGTATCATGATATGGTATCATGATATGGTATCATGAGATGAAATTGAAGTTTTGTTTGGACATGCGATATGTAATTTTTGTGTTGTATATTTTCTCATAAACATAAAAATTCCATAAGTTGTAAAACTATTAAAATATCTCCAATTGTATATTCAATCTTATCAAATAAATAAAAATTTATAAAATCGCATAATAAATTATTACGAAGTTATTTGTTCTCCACTTAAGTAATTGTTTCATCTAACTTTAATTTGATAAAAAAAAAATTGAACATAAATTGTAGTGTACTAGTTTTTAATATAATCCTTCCACATAGTACGAACAATTTCCTCACATTGAACTTGCATTTCTCGATCATGTGACCGAGAAAACGAACCAACATTGTTACTTTGAGCCATTTGTTGGTCAGTATCATTCGCAACTATATTTTCATGCTCATAGACCATAATTATTTCATCACTTTAACAATCGGTTGGTATGAGTTAAAGTGACTATATGTTGGTGAGAATAATAAATTATAAAAAGTAATGATGTGATTATAAATTTTATTTACATATGAAATAAATAGTTAGTAGATATAAATGTGGGGTTGTTTTAACAAAATATAAACTCGTGGATCAATTTTTGTATTAAAATATCTCAAATCATGATATGGAATTACCATATAATTCCATATCATTGGGAGATTATGGAATCATGAGATGGAATCAGCGTAAAATTGCATGTCCAAACGCTGATTCCATCTCACGATACCATATCGTGATATGGTATCGCATGGCCAAACACCTACTAAGAAAAGGACTAAATTGCAGCAAAATTGTCTAAATTCTCATTTTAGTTCTACAAATAAGTTTCTAAGAAATGTCATCAAGTGAGAGTACTTCCACCGAGCTTCTTCACGCTCAAGCTCAAATTTGGAATTATTCAACTTTGTAAGTTCTTCAGCGGTAAGATGTGCACTTCAATTAGGAATTCCTGATGTCCTCTAGAAACATGAAAAGCCCATGTGTCTTTCTAATCTTTCTGCTGAATTGTCTGTCGTCAATTCTTCAAAGATTTCCTTCTTGCCTATTTAAATGCGCTTTCTTGTGCAATCCGATTTCCTATATCAACATGAAGATCACTACTTTCTTACCCCAGCTAGTCGGCTTCTTGCGAAAAATGAGTCTTTCAATGTTAGGTCATTCTTGCTTGGCAACCATAGTCTAGTCTTTTCAAAAGCATGGTCTGAGTTAAGTGATTGGTATCAAAATGATTCTCCCACTCCTTTTTATACCGCTCATGAAACATCTGTATGGGATTACATGGGGAGGAAAAACCTAGAGTACTAGGTAATATTTTTGATGATGCATTGGCTAGTGACTCGAGGTTGAATACCAATATACTTATAATAGAGTGTAAACATGTGTTTGAGGGGTTAACATTGGTAGACGTTGGTGGTGGCACTGGTACTGTGGCTCTAGCCATAGCCAAAGCTATCCCTAACATAAATTGTGTGGTACTTGATCTCCCTCAGGTTATAGGCGACCTAAAATAAAGTGAGAATTTGGATTTAATTGGAGGAGATATGTTCGGTAAGATTTCTCATGCTAATGCCATCTTACTCAAGGTACATATATATATATACAAAACATTTTCTTCTCTCTTTCAATTCTTTTCGATCTTCTCAACTTAATTCCTATGTTGAACAGTGTGTTCTACACGACTGGAATGATGAAGATTGTGTGAAGATACTGAAGAAATGCAAACAGTCAATTCCAAGCAAGGAAGAAGGAGGGAAACTAATAATCATAAATACTGTACTGGAGGAGAATTTGTTCGAGCACAACATAATATGGATATGTTGATGATGGTTCTCTTTGGTTCCAAAGAGAGAACTAAGAAAGAGTGGGAGAAGTTGTTCATTGAAGCTGGTTTTAATAAATATAAAATAATCCCCGCTCTGGATTTAAGGTCTCTTATTGAAAGTTACCCTTAAATTGAAAATGCATGTAAATTTAGAGTGTTGGCATGTTTCTTTATTTGCACTGGTGTGGGGTTCACCAATGCTCCATTTAATTTATGTGTTCTCGTTTTATTATATTATTAGATGAATAATTTGTTTTGATTGTTATATAAATTTGTTATACTACTATATAAATGTTTGTAGTTTTTGTTCAACCTTTTGTATTAGAAATCTATGAGTAATACTCGAGAAAATGATCAAAATAGTCCTTAATGTATGGACTTAGATTGATTTGGTCCCTCATATATGCACCTTATGGAAAAGGTCCTTTATCTATGTTAAAAACTTATCAATTTAGTCTTTTACCTTAAAACCCTAACAGACCCAAAAAAATTATGTCAAATTAAACAGAATAGTGCAGAGCACGTGACATACAAAAAACTTTAACAAAACCTCTGTTTTCTTGGATCAGTCCAAACCATGAAAACTCCCGCCTTTCCAGCAAAAAACACTCCCGCCTTTCCAACAAAAAAACCTCTTTTCTTGTAAATCAATCGACACAAGTTTTTCCCTTGTTGAACGATGTTAATCAAAAGAAACTCCAAGGGATCGAGCCCATGTTATGGTAAGAATTTATCTTGCTTTTAGTTGAGGCAATTCAAAGGCTCAGTCTATTTGGTATTCAAAATTTGCAGGGTTGTTAGTACTATTTTTTCAATCGTTTTATTTAAGATTCGTTTTTTTGTTTTTGGTGATATGAAAATCTACCGTTTTGACTTTTTACTATTGGCTTTTTTTTGGTTTGTGTATTCAAGAATATCTAGAAGTTATGGTGTACAAAATATACATGTATAGTTACAATGTGGTCTTAATCGGCTAAAATATGTAATCTTTTACTGCAGATTCTGTGTTCGAGGAGTCTTTTTTTAGTATCAAAGTTTATCATAAAGGATTGATAAAACATCAACCAGCCAAACAGTATGTTGGTGGTATCATCGACTACTTTGATTATGTTGAATTGAAGAATCTCAATCTTACTGACTTGAAGAAAATGGTCGAATTATGTGGTTACTTGAATGATTCAATAATATTTTGGCATAAATGTGAGAAGCTTGGTAACAAATGGAGATTAGTCTCCACGGAGGTTGAAGCGCATAACATAAAAAAATTCATCCCCAAAGATAGAGTAGTGGAGTTATATTTTGAGCATTTGGACTCTTATATTGGAATAGACGATCCAATTGGTTGCAGAACTAGTCGCATTCTGGAGAATGAAGATTTTGTTGGACCTGTTGACAAAGAGTTTGAAAGGGAAAACTTATCTTCGGAAGATGATATTGAGGATTCTGAAAACGAATTCTCCAATGATGAGGCGATGGTTGATTCACAAGGACACTATAAACATAGTTTTGAGGATGGCAGAGAGCTTATTACTTATGAAATTCAAAAGAAGATGTTACATGAAGATGGGGATCCTGATTGTGTGAACTCTGAGGACAATAAGAGTTTGGATGGTAATTCAGACAATGAAAGTTTTGATTTTCCGAAGCATAATGCAAAAACCGATGGAAAAAATCCAATTTTGGCTTTGGAATATACTTTCGAAAGCAAGGAAGAGTTCAAAAATGCTGTCACAACTCATGAGGTAAGCCAAGGAAGGTATATTCAGTGGAAAAAGAATGATAAAGTAAGGATGAAAGCTAAGTGCATACACAATGATTGCAGCTGGGTAATAATGGCGTCAAGAATGCACAGGGAAAAGACGTTTCAGGTAAAAACTTACAATCCCTCACATAGTTGTAAAAAATGGCACCATTATAACAAGACGATAACTTCTTCATTCATTGCAAGGACCTATCTTGATAGAATTAAACATAATAGGGGATGGAAGATGTCTGAATTCAGAGATACGGTTAGTGTCGAGCTTAAAGCTCATGTTACTTTAACTCAAGCTAGAACGGCTATGAAAAAGGCAATTGCATTACTTGATGGAAGTTTAAAAGATCAATTTGCCATTCTTTGGGACTATGTTTATGATATTGACAAAACAAATCCAGGTACTTCAATTTATATGAAGTTTACTGATATTGAGATGCCTAATAAGCCATACATATTTCAAAGAGTCTACTTATGTTTTGTTGCTTGTAAAGAGGCTTTCAAAGTCTGATGTCGCAGAATAGTAGGTGTAAATGGATGTTGGTTGAAGGGACTGATGTATGGAAATCAATTACTGACAGCAGTGGGTCTCGATGCTAACAATAACATATTTCCAGTAGCATATGCCATTGTTGAAAGGGAAACCAAGGAGACGTGGTCATGGTTTTTAAACCACTTGGCTGGTGACTTAGAGATTGACAATCAAGAAAGCTGGACCTTTATGTCGGACAAACAAAAAGGTCTTGTCGAAGCATTTAACGAGATTTTGCCATATGTTGACCATAGATTTTGTGTGCGACACCTCCATAATAATTTTAAGAAGGCTGGTTTTTTTGGTTTGTCCCTCAAAAATGCTCTTTGGGCTGCTGCAAATGCTACAACTGTGGAGTTTTTTAAAATTTGCATGGAGAAGATGCATGAATTAGATGCCGAAGCCGCTGCATGGTTGAATGAGAAACCACCAACTGAATGGTCTAAATCACATTTTTCTACAGGTGCTAAATGTGATGTTTTGTTAAATAATATGTGTGAATGTTTTAATAGTATGATTCTTGATGCTCGAGACAAGCCAATCATAACTTTGTTGGAGAAATTAAGATATCTTCTTATGGCTAGATTCCAAGCTAATAGGGAGAAAGCAGAAAGATGGAATTCAGGTGACATTTGTCCTCGGATCAAGAGCATCTTGCACAAGAATGAATCTGCCGCTGCTGCGTTTATTCCAAAAAAATCAAATCAGTGGAATTATGAGATTCTTGGAGCATCGATTGCTGACAATTGGGCTGTGGACCTACAAAACAGAAAGTGTAGTTGCAGAAAATGGACTATAACAGGAATTCCTTGCAAACATGCAATATCGGCCATTTGGGCTAAAAATGATGTGGTTCTTGATTATGTTGATGATTGCTACAAAGTTGATACATATAAAAGAATTTATGAAAAGACCATCTTTCCGATCAATGGATCACAATTGTGGCCTAAATCAAATAAGGTCCCTCCTTTGCCTCCGAGATTTGTAAGACAAAACAAGAGGGGAAGAGGCCAGAAATTGAGGAGACGAGAGCAAGATGAGACAGGATCAAGTAGAACAAGAATGAAAAAAAAACAAATATCTGTTAATTGTAGCTTATGTCACAAGCCTGGCCATAATATAAGGACATGTAAATTTAAAAATTATGTGCAGTCTGAAGTAGGTGCATATGACTCGGCTTTTTGGATGCCTCCTACTTCATTAATTCCTGAAAAGTTACCGGTAATTTTTTTTGGCATAAAATTTGATTTGGCTCTCAATTATATTGTTTTATAAATACAAAACTGATGCATTGTACATTTGCAGGTTAGAAGAGCAAATTCTGGACCAAGTCAAGATTGTTTTGATACTTAATGTGGTGTTGCTATCAATTTTGGTTGGCTAAACATGGTGCCACAACTTTTTTTTGTGTTAAGGACATAAGTACTGTTTGTTTTGTGAATGATATGTAGTTTGTTGCTGCTGCTATTTTATGAACATGGTGCAATTGCTTCTCCTTTTGTTTTTTGCGAAAAGAATAGATGGTGCTGCTACAACAATGGTTCTTATAATGATAATATTATGTTGCTTTTCAAGTCATTTGCAGCTAATCTTTTTTATGTTGTGTGGATGGACTTAAGATAAGTGCTTAACATATACTTTTTATTTTATCCAAACACTATAAAAGTGCTTAAAAGCTATTTTGTCTTAATGCACTTAAGAGTTGTGCTTGATATTCCACGGATATGATGTATAGAGGAGTTGTCACTAGTAAATAAAGGTGATATGGAGGAGTTTAATAACCATGAGATTGCACAAGAGACACCTCCTTTCTATAATTGTGATGTTGTTGCTGCTATACAGAGCATACATCCTACTAACAATGTGCCTCATTATTGATGGCTCTTCCTTACTTTAGAACACTTGGCGGGGCTCTGTTTTGTTCCTCCGTGGCTCTCATTAGGAAGAGTTGGTTTTGCAGTTAGCATTTTCAGTTCTTTTGTATTTCTAGTACTATCAACAGGGGAGAGAATTTTCGACTAAGGTTTTGTGCAGGTGTATCCTTGATTTACCTTTCTTATTCTTGAAAGAAGCAGTTCAATGAGGAGATATACATAGTCTAGGATTTGCAGTTCAAATTCGAAGGTTATCGTCAATAGTAAGTAGCTACTGAGGTCATTCTTACATTTTTAACCTGAGTTCTCATATGGTTCTATCTGCATACATTTGTAGCTTAATCGAATGATTCTTCAGTATTTTCGAGATGTTGTTCTTGGCTAAGCTGTTATTAATAAATGTAATGTTCGTCCTGTTTCAATGCATATTTCAGAAAGTAGTTCATGTAGGGAAAATGAAATGCTCAGCTACTTCCAAAAAAAAAAAAGATTATCATATGGAACGTAATGCATTAGCAGTTTTCCACAATACAAGTACAAAAAATAATAATCATATCATAGTTTCTTCGAGTCAATCATTTTTTCGCTTCATTGATTGTCATCAGCTTCATATGTTTCCATATTTACTTTGAGTGCGGCAATTCTACTCAATAACTTTGAAATGTCAAATTTGATTCTCATCGCCTTATCGGAATGCATCTGGTGCATGATTCCAGTTTCTCCAATCTGCCAATTTATAGTTTTTCTTGTTCTACTCCTGTGTGTTTGATAAACAACAATTTTGATGAGTGTGTCAGTATCCGTCTTCTTCACCTTCGTCGAAACCTACCAGACACTAACAATGGAAAAACTTATGTCAATTGATTTACAAGAAAATGATTTTTGTTGGAAAGGAGGGAGTTTTCATGGTTCAAATATATGCAAGATTACTGTTATCTGTTTGTTCATCCCTAGGTATTTTTAGTTGACAGACGTAAACAAATGCATCTCTTACTGATCCCTTAGCAATTTTTCCTCCTTCAATTTTCTGGTGAGGGCAGAACTTTTGGGTTCAAGAAAAGTAATTGCACCCAAGACACTAACCCCCACCCCTCCTCTTTTGTTTTTGCTGTCACTATGAATGAGAACAATTCCCCTGTTTGAATTCAACAGTCATTGAAACCGACACGAATGCTTCATGTAAACTTTAGTATAAATTTTGAAGCATCCATAAAATTAGAATATCCTTCAAATTAAGCTTGTACGTATGCTGATATAATTTGGGCTTGCAAACTATTTTAATATACAAAGTGATTGAAATTTGAAATCTAGACTAAATTCACATATAAATATTACTAGTATGTATGGAATCAGATGATGTTCAGTTACATTCCACTTAATTGAAATACTTACTGGCATGATTGGCATACAAAAGTAGGAGCACGTCTGACTTGACTAATTGGAAGTTGCTTATGAAAGAGCATTTTAAGCATAAAAATTAATTTTATGAATAACAGTAAAAGGTTGAGATGTATAATGATGCAAATTTTATTTTAAAATGCTCTTGGAGATATTTATTAGAAAGTATCCTTATAAGAAGAATGACCAACAATTGAAGTTGAATTGAGGGGCAATGAAAAGTATTTTCAAGATCACAAGATATTAGGGATAAATTAGTGAACTTTTCACAATTTTGGTTATAAGCACTTTTGGTGTCTCGCTTAGCGCATAAATGAAGTACTTGTGAATTGATTTAACTAGCTTGTAAACTTATCCAAAACACCTAATTGTGTGTTTCATGATATGCATACATAGTAAACTCAAAAGTAATTTAGATTAGTGCACCATATCAACCACCATCCCAAACTACCAGCTCTCGGCTGAGTTGCAAGAGCAACTTCTAATTTATTATGAGCCCAAACGATGGATTCAATAAGTTCTTGCTAGTTACCACGTCCGTTTAGTAGAAACATTAAACCCTTCCCCTAAAAGTTTTTAGTCTATGTGCTACATTTGTTTTTCTGAAACTAATAGCAGGAGTGGCTTTGCCAAAGCGCAGACTGAAGAAAAGTGTATTCAAGCACACAAGCAGTTCATTTTTTTTCAAAATATATTGTCATTTCAGAGAAACATAATTATTACATAGAATAGGTCTTCCCAACCAAACTGCTACTGCATTCTGCAGAAAAATCAAGCCTGGAGATGATCTATTGTCAAGCAAAGAGACCCTAAGAGAATTTGTAGTAATCACTGCACCAAAAATTGCAATGTTGTCTCACAAACGTATAGCAGCTGCATTGGCATTTGACACAAGGATCATGTCAAAATTGCTTAGCACACGTCTGGTTGCAAGTTCGAGCTCAGCTTGATACTATTTTCCTTATCAAATAAAAAAGAATTGCAATGTTGTTTCTCATTTGCTAACCACATTTGGATCTCTGACTCCTTGCTATCTGGAGACAAAATGTTTATCCTAACCACACCTTGAAATGCAATCACCAAAACCTCCACGGATCCTTGTAGGGAGGGACATAGCTTTCCGTAGGAGGAAGAAGTCGGAAAGATGCCACTGTCTTTTCTAAGGAGGGTCCCATCTGCATAATAAAGACTATGTAATGAATTTCGCAGCATAGCATAAATATTGGAGGGGGGTGGAAAAGAAAAAGGTGAAAGGAGTTTTCTAAGATGGGATTTTAGTTGTTGCAT
Organism: Solanum raphanifolium; assembly: GCA_036250405.1. Taxonomy (NCBI): domain Eukaryota; kingdom Viridiplantae; phylum Streptophyta; class Magnoliopsida; order Solanales; family Solanaceae; genus Solanum; species Solanum raphanifolium. The sequence goes on along the minus strand of JAJOOE010001477.1, from coordinate 14,808 downwards.
ATAGCGAAACCTTGTCATGCCAAAAGTGTGCACCTAAAAAGATGAAATGTACAATTTTAATTCAGAAGTCAGAATCTATTGCCTTCTCTTTGTGTGTGTGTTAACAAATAGACTTTGAGCCTAACACATCCCCAAATGTTAGCTCACGAGGGGAGAAATGTCCAAGACTATATATAAGGAGACCACAACTCATTCATTCAACCAATGGGAGATTGACACTCCCTCACACACCCAGGACCGGACAACTCGAGCAAGTATAATATAACACAGGGGTCCAACATTGAGAAACACCAACAAGGATCGAAAGGTTTGACATAGATACCATGTTAAGAAATGGAATTTAGAACTAACTCAACCCCAAAAGCTAACTCATGTAGGGAGGACTATGTAAGACTACATAATGAGACCACAACCCATTCCTCAACAAATGTGGAACTTGACAGTGTGCACATATGTGCTTTTTTTAGTCAGGTCAAGAAAACATAATCTTATGAACAGGGACCCTTGGCGCAACGGTTAAAGTTGTTTCCATGTAACACAGGCATTACGAGATTTGCGTCTTGCATAAATACAAGGTAAGGCTATGTATAATAGACTCAATGTGGTTTGGCCCTTGCCCAGACCCCGCGCATATTGGGAGTTTAGTGCACTGAATTGCTGTCTTTATGATAGAATCTTATGCCTCCATGTAAAAAAAAAAAACTTACGCATCCATGTTGTTTAAAAGAAACAATAAATTGATCCCGTAAAACAAGAAGGCTTCAGTGATGTAGATCATCACAAAAAGAAATGCCTTTCATTGGATCTTGTAAGGGAACGTACAAACAATATCTTTAGATTGCACTGTGCCCTTGATGACTCAAACATTGTGGTCTAATCACCAGCTGAACTTCTTATATTTCTTCAGCATTTTCAATGAAATACAGCCCGAGCTAATGTTTCACTGTTATGTTGTTGTTGTGTTGTTGTTGTTTCAATGAAATACAGAAAGGAGCAAATCTTTCATCTGCTTCAATGGTCAGGTTCATGTATGGCTACTTGTAATGCTATCAAGTATGTAAGGGTGATGTTGGAGTACTGTACAACTAAGTAATATAGCCATTATGTGATATTATAAGTTCTTGATAAATTTCTAAAGGAAAATCACAAGATAGAACCACTTACTTTTTCCCATTGCTTGCCAAGAGTGGAAGCGCTAAGAGTATACAAATAACCTGAAATGACAAGCATTCTCCAATAAGCTAACCAGCAAACCTACTAAAATGTATTTCAATATAAGCTTGTCAGTTGTCAGGTTACTATGTCAATATATGAATATGCTGATGCACCCCAAGAACATGGTTCAAGTGGCAAAGGTTGAGAGACTTGTGACATAGGTCAAGGTTCGATCCCTGCATCAGCCGAACTAAGCCCAGTATTTAAGTGGAGAAGGGTAGAGGAGCGGACCCATTATCGCAAGTTTTGAAGGCTTCAATTGGTTCTAAGGGTTGGGCCCAGACCGATTTCTCAGTCATCAAGAAAAAATGATGATACAATTACTAAGACGCGTCTTCTAATTACTATGTCAATATCTTATGTAGGAATATGCTGATGCAATTACTAAAGCACATCACTTTGGTTAAAGGTACAACATACCTTGAATTTATTACATACATTTATATTTCTGAACTATTCAAAGAAGACTTATTAGCTTTATCAATTGTTTATTAGACAAAGTAAATATAGAAAACAGTTTTAAGACCAGAATGACAATATATTCTTAATTTTTTTAATTCAAGATATAAGATATGCACCTCATAAATTCATGTGTGTGCAGAAATATGTACACCCAAAAGATTGGTCATTGTCCTCAATATGTTTTTACATAGGATTCTTTTATTCTTGGCCAAAGACCAAAAATCTGTAAACAATAAAGCAAGAATAGTCTGTATAATGCAATGAGGTCATAACTACCCTCGTACCAACCCAACAATATATACTTGAGGAAGAATGATCAGTCATGTCCAAGAAACCAGATCAAACCAGAAAATAAACACCTTTCTATGCCACCTTTTAAAACCCTTCTTGACTGTCAACTGAAAATCTTAAAGGGTTGTTTGGTTACAAAGATAAGTGATTACAATCCCAGGATAAAATCTGGAATTAATTTATCCCGCATTTGGTAGAACTTCTAATTCCGGGATTGTTTATACCACAATTGTGGTATTATTTATACCCCACTCTATGTGGGATAACATCCCCAAATCAGTAACAATCCCAGGATAAAATAACAAAAGGACACATTTGCCTATCTCCAAAACTGTTCTCCCAAAGTCTGTTAAGAAAACCAAGATTAAAATTGGAAATAAAAGTTTATCCAAGTTGATATAGTTCATACCAAACAATAACAACATACTAGTGAAATACCACAAAGTGAGGTCTGGAGAGGGTAGAGTGTACGCAGACCTTACCCCTACCTCGTGGAGGTAGAGAGGTTGTTTTTGGAATACCCTCGGCTCAAGTGAAGCAAAACAAAGTAGTAATGAAAAGGAAAAACGGCAGTGAAGAAAACATGGCAACTAATAAAACTAAAGACACTGAAAATGTAAAATGAAAGAGAGGCATTAACAGTAAGCTAGATACAGTTGAATGAATAATTCCAATTCCTCTATTCGCCAAAGAACAGCCCCCCAAATAGCCGAGCATTCAAAAATAGAGTGTAGTTGCAAGATGCCAGCAGCCACACAACAGAAAAAGAAAAAGAAAAACCTTATATAGCATTGTTTTAGAATTGCAACTACTCAAGCTAATCATCAAGGGTATCGCAATCATCTGCATCTGAAGATTGAGACAAGCATCCTTTTGCTTCTTGTATCCTGTTTTCCCCTGTATCGTTATCTGAAGTATCAGAAACAACTATGGGAGAGAATTTGGAACCAAGCAGATGATCTTGGTTGTCCAGCCGATTCTTTATCCTACACAAAACCTGGGCAGCTTCGGCCTTAGCTGACAGAGCTTCCTTGACCCTAATGTCGGCATTAAACCTGGCCATAACGGCGGCATTATGGATAGACTCAGAAGCAATGGTAGCAGCGGCAACCAACTGTTTAGACAAATGGGGGTTGGTTTCAATGGTGTTATTAGCATGATTGGGAGTAACATAGAAGAAAGTGAAATTAGGGTTAGAACAACGAGGGCACACATAACCAGGGGAGGAGGAAGCAACATCAGGGACGCAAGAGAGGTGTGAGATAGAGGGGCATTTTAAGCATAGAAAACGGAGGTGAGGCGGAGGAGGTTTGTGGAGGAAGACATCGAAACAGATGGGACAGAAGGAACCGGGGTGGGTGTCCAGTACACAGGCGGTGCAAAGATGGCGGGGGAGACCTCTGTAGGGGATAAGATGGAGGGTAAAGGGGCGAGTGGCGGCACAAACCGCACATTGGCGGACGGAAACACCATGAGATGGCTGCTTCTCCTCCTGGTGCAGCATCAGAACATCTATCCCTGGGGCCTATAGGGATCTCACATTTATTTATACTGATAGATTTAGGAAACTTGTTGAGATTCTAAGTATCCAACCCCCTCCTTTGCTCTCTTATGTTCTCTGCATGCATTCATGACTGATTGAAATAGATACATATTTCCTTTTTTACTTGGAAATTCTGAAATGTCGCACAAATTTGTTCCTATTATCTGCACCAACCACTTCTCTTCTCTCTACCTATCTTGTCCCCTATTGTAGATTCTATCAATAAAAGTATATTCACTAGGAATCCCGTCATTATTTAATCCTCATATTATAATCCCAGTATAACTTGCTTACAACCAAACCAAAAGGAATAGATTTTTAGTACCCATTGTTCCCTTTTATGTGACACTCTTTTTTACATTCTCGTTTTAGTATGTTTCCAGAAGAATGACACTTTTATATATTTAGAAACAACTTAACTTTTAACTTCTTAGTTTACCCTTAATAACATGATTTAATGGCCATAAAAATGCCATGGAATGTATAAGACCACAAGTTCAAAAGTATGTCTTTCTTTCTTTCATAAACTCCGCCTAGTCAAATAGGTTTACATGAAATAAAACGGAGGGAGTACTCTAAATCATGAGTAATAAGTCAGCACATAAGATGAACTTTTCCACCTGAAGAATGCTAAGTTAATGAAACAATTATTTCATAAATATTGCATTAACTAGCTAAAGGAGAAACTAGCAAGTTTATGGTAATAAATACCCCAGTTGCATCCCAAAAGGGAAAAGTACCTCCTATTAACAAAATACACTTCTATTTTCACCAAAAGATTATGCGTGCGAAAAGTAAAATAAGATAATCACTAACTAAAAGTCAATTTTACCATCTCGTTCAGCTGTTGAAGCAACATAGTGGCGGAAAAGATTCGGTTCTTGAGCCTGCATATTACAACATGAAATATGAGAATCGTAGAAAGTCATTCAGGATATAGATTTTTTTAAATTAAAGAGGAAACTTACTGCTGCTTTCGTTGGTGATTTCCGAACAAGGTAGTCATAGTACCAATAGGACTCACCATCAATCTAATTTGTTATAAAAAGAGAACAGCTGACTGAGTGCATGTCGAACACAAAGTGGGCCCAAGAACTCCTAAATAATAATTCATGAAAATGTTTAACACAGTTACACATAAGTGAAAAGATACTCACTACAGAAGCATGTGCATCAAGAAGTGAACTTTCTGCCAATCGCTGTGTTGAGGTTACACGCTGTAGAAACATATGAAAATGTTACCTCACACAGTTATCATGTTGGATTTATCTTGAAAATCATGCAAAAGAAAAGGATAAAGAATGGGCTGTGCACTTCAGGAAGTTTTATAAGGCAGTCAGTGGAAGAATATATGCAATGATCCAACCAATGTGCCATCTGCATAAGAGTTTATGTAACCAAACCTCTCACAAGAAATTTTGGGATACATGAACAACTTAATTGGTTTCGCTAGGTGATCAGTTCAAAATTGCTACTCCCTCCCGTCCCAATTTATATGAGTTAGTTTGACTTGGCACGGAGTTTAAGAAAGAAAGTAATACTTTTGAAACATGTGGTCTAAAATAAGTGATAGATGTTTGTGTGGCTATAAATCATTTCATTAAGGGTAAAATAGGCATTTTAAAGTTAAATTGTTACGAACTATAGAAATGTGTCACTCTTTCTGGGACCAACTAAAAAGGAAAGTGAGTCATATAAATTGGGACAGAGGGAGTATCATTTGTTCTCAAACCGAACAATCTGTAAATTACACATTGTATTGGCAAAGAAGAAGAAGAAGCTGAAAATCTGATGAACTAGTAAAGCATATTCTAACAAACAGCTGGGGGTTGATATGCAAACCAAAAACCACATCATATACTGCTAGACTCAATTATGTATTTGCTGCCTCTAGAGACACAGAATCAAATTTGGAGAAGGAATATAGAGTAAATTACCAAAGCAGATTTATCCGACAAAACAGAATCAGCAACATCCTTTGCACTCCATGTACTTTTCTCCTTTGACTTCAAGAACTGTGAGTTGGGAGGACCTATCTGAACAAACATATTGCATTAAGTCTCAAAGAAAGAACGGAAACATGGTCAAAGTTAGCAAGAATCAATTCAGGAGCAGACCAATTACCGAAACAGAAATGATGAGATTATCAATGATGTCAACTCGTTCAGACACAATGCGAAGGCGTGCATCAGCTGCATGATATGTCAACACATGAAAAAAAATCATTAAATCAAAAATAAAAAGCATATTTTTAAAGGTTGTGACTCAAGTGTTGTTTTTCCTTTTTTGGGATAACTGAAGTATGTATAAGTAGACTATAATAGGGCAACGGTGCTCAGAGACACTTGCCGCGCGGTTGGGACTTTTACCTAGTTCAGTGACTTCCCTAACATCCAACCAGAATACCAAATAATTATAGTATATTTTTAGTATCTCCTTCTTTGAAACGGGAGACAAGATACACCGACTTACGTGATAGTGGCGCAGCTGATGAATAACGCTCTGGTTTTCTGGTTTCCACCCTTCAAATAGATAAAAGAGTGAGGTTCCTACAATTAAGGATGCAGTGCATGAAAATAGAGGTTTTCTTTCATATGGTGAAAACTACGTGGACAGTTCATTTGCATAGTACTAAATAAAACCACAAGCAAAAACAAATCCACAATGGTTGTTAAGTGAGCTGCAGATACTGTGTCCATGGAAGCCGTACTATACAGAACAGAAGTGGATTTGGACATCAAATGGATACAGATTTTTTGGCAAGTGAAAAACAACTGGAAGTTCTCACTTGCGTGATGAGATCTTAAAAGCTGAATACAGGGATAGGATTTCAGTAGAGTGTATCCCTGAAGTCCCCTGGGACTATCCAAATGTACAGAAGGATTTGAATGTGTACTTCAGCAACTTGTTTTTTTCTTCCAAAGTTTGATGACAAATACATTAGAATTTCAAAGGTCTAGGCTTCTTTGGTCTAAAATTATCACGCCCATTGTTTCTGAGTATGAAATTACTTAAGAAACCAACAACGCCAGCTAAATGATTTTCTTTTCTTTTTTCAATTTCAAAGAAACATGACAAATGGAAAGCAGACAAGGACCTAGTAACAAAACTATTGCTTACCATTTGAAGACGAACTTCTTAGATGGCATTTCAATAGGATACAAGTAGGAATAGGCATTTATGTCATCGACAGACGAACCCATTTTCAACTCTTCTTCAGCAGTTAAACCTGCATATAGCCAAGAAAATCTCTCTTCATTAAACCTAAAAACGATTAGAAAGCTGCAATACAATATTACAATATTTTCCCTTGAAACAGGGATCTCTACATTAAGCTAAGTATATGGATAAAAATTCAACTATATTCATACATAAAATCATGCTGCCCCAAACCAACCTATGTAATACACTTCAATCCCAGATGAATTCAGTTGCCAAAGACATGTATTTAACTATCTACTTAAATTTTCAAGTTTTAACCATCCGAAGGTTCCACTTTCAGCGACGACAATCTATACGACGCAACTATTGAATATACTTCTGGAAAAAACAGTAGCTACTGCTTTGCAATTCACAAGTATTTAAACTTAGAGGACAAATGGAAGGAAGTACCTAATTGCACCAATTTGAGATATCACGGGGGCGATGAGTCCAAAATGTTTAATTGGGCTAACTTGTATTTAAAAATTTAAGACAGTGGGGCATAATTTTCAGAACGATATCTTGTTAAATGATGTGCTTAATCCATATCACTGAGAAAGCAGCAAGGAGCCCTCCCCAGCAAGTTCTTTCACTTAGTTTTTAAGTGGAAGAAAGATAATACCCTTCAGCTAAGCTGCTCGGACTCTCCAAAAATGTTGCCACACCCGTGTCGGATCCTCCAAAAAAGCACTACTTTTTCAAGGATCCGACACTTACCTGGGACATTTTTGAAGAGCCTGAGCAACCTAGCCCTTCAGCATCACTATTGCTTCACCTGTTGCTGTTAAAAAGACTCATCATTCTTCCATTTACCAGAAAAAGAAATTATATATAATTTCAATCAACTAGGAGAGGACCTAGTGTAATTTTCAGCATATGAATGTAACTGTCTGACTTGGATGTCCAGATAACATCCACACACCCAGCATTGATTTTGAATCAGCTGCAATATTTATATCATTCCTTCCTCTCCAACACTCCGCCACCTTTCATCTTGATTCATTTTAAGGTAGTCTATCTAACTAGGAAATGCCAATGCTACACTTTATCACTCATTTCCCTTCCTTTCCATCCATGTCATCCAATGATAGACTAAAGGTTTATCTGCAGTAGCAAGATTTAGGGTGAAACGCTATTCGCTGAGTCCTAATTACATGACTGACTTTCGTGCTTAGTGCATCCAGATATACTTGACCACTTCCTAAACTAAAAACTATATTGTTTTCTCCTTTATCCAGATTATTCTAACAACCATTCTAAGCATGCATGTTTAAGTTATTATCATAAGACTGTCCCATTATGAAGAAAACTTAAGGATTTTCTCCCTCCAACTGTTCAAACAAAAATAAACTAGTATAATTGCATACACTTTCAAACATGGTTGACATCTCCTTGACTAACTACTCCACTTTTTAACATTTCAAAATAATATACTAGACACTTTAACATGTAACTAATTTTTATCATTTGTCTGACACTATTACTATATTGGGAGTCAACTACTTGCTCCATCCGCTTTTAGTCTTTTACTTGTCCACTATACTAGAAATAGATATCCACTTTTACTTGTCCAGTTTGGAAAACTGCGAGATAATTTATCACTTATTATTATCACTTATTATTAACTATTAGTCAAAGGGTGATATAGTAAAATTGGCATTCCATATATTGTTCCTTGAGGGTTATGTCAAGTTACTCAAGTCAATAGCGGACAAGTAAAAATGGACAGAGAGAGTATATCTTTTGTATGACCATAATCCATTTTACTTGTAAATCTAGCTACCGCCAAAAGGGTCTAACTTATTGGGACAGGGAGAGAGTTCAATAATGTCAATAACTAATAAGTGACTTCAAATGACAATGCTGATATTCATCTTATCACTAACATTACAAAACTGAAACAGCAGCAGAAATAAGGTAAAAATAAATTCACAGAAACAACCCCACCCCCAAATTGAAATTATACTCAAAGACACCCAAAAATGCTAACTTTACAGTTTTTTTACCTGAAAATGGGAAAATTAGAGAGAGTGAAGAGGAAAGAGCAATGAAGGTCAAGTCCCTTCTGGAAACCCCATATTGGGAAGTGGATTCTTTGCAAAACTCTGAACATACCCTGAATTTCCCACATTTTTTTTGGTTCCACAGAATCTTGCTCTGCTTTCTACAGGAAACAAAACAAAACAAAAAAATGAAATCTTTTTTGTTAGAGGTAAATAAGAAATAAAGAAAATAGTATGACAAGAAAGAGGAATACTTTAAGGGAGTTGAAAGGATAGAAGGATTAGATGAAGAAGGCAATGGAGGAGATGAGAGAAGAGCTGTTGCTGCCATGGTTAGACTCTTTTTTGGACTTAGCTCATATCCTCAAATCCAAAAAAAAAAAAGTGATCTTTTTCTACTGATTTTGAGTTGTAATAGAATATAAATTTGATTTTTTTTTAGTTGATGGACAACTTATATTCCACTTTTTCTTTTATTTTCCACTCAGTATGTGTTAGGAAATGTTTTCTTAAAAAAAAAATTGTATTTGATATAAGTAAAAAAAAAACATTATCTTAAAAGAATTTGAGCATAATCTAAACAAATATTATGATGTAAATGTGAGGGATAAGGAGCGGGAGTGAGTGTGAGTATAAGGTGTTTTAGAAGATGAAGAGGACGCGATAAATATAAAAAGTCACTTGTGGAATTTATTTTCTCTAGTTTTATAAGAAAAAAAAAATTTTCTCATTTCTAAAATACTTATTTTATTAAAAGAAAATATTTTATTTTATAATTATTCAGTAAAATATTTACTATTTATTCAAATTTATAAAACTTGCCTACATTACAATAATTACATACGTTAATGTATTTTTGGATAATACAATTTGATATATCATGAAGATATACAATGTATATGTATATTGAGTATTTTATAAATATTATTCTTCTAAATAAGTATGTGCATAATATTTGTTTAGATTATATTTTTGAGTGTAATTTTTTGCCGCTTGTGTATTCTACGTAACTGTCTTGATTTTTTTTCTTTCACAAAATTTGAAACCTAAATACATCTAATTAAGCATAGAAGGATCTAACAATAGCACCAAAATACTTATTATTAAATATTAAAGTTTGATTTGTTTCTTTTTAAAATGTTGATTATTCATTATAAATTAGAATTAAAAGATGCATGATTTAGAATGATAATTTAGTGTAGTCTACGTCAAGATTGTGATGAATTTATAATAATTATGATCAATTTAGTTACCTCGAGTAAAGGAAAAAAAACTTTAAGGTAAAGACATATAATGAAACATGAGAAAAAATATGTTTACTCAAGTTGCTATAATCAGGAAAATTGTAGTTTAAATTTGAGATAATTAGTTTTTATTCCTATTAGAATTGATTTTAATTTGAGATAATTAGTTTTTATTCTTATTGTTATACCCCATTTTAACTCGAGGTCTAAATGGGTACAACATATTGGTGATTTCCAATTATTAACTAAAGAAGTCGCCACCTAATTATTTTTAAAGGTTAATTAGGACACCTAAATAATATTAAAATTGACTTCAATTAAGGTCTACTAACTTAAAAAGATTCTAGGTAAGGGTTCTAGTTATCCTAAAGAGAAGGGGTGAGGCATCCTTTAAAATCCGTTAAAGACGGTTACCGGCCAAACTTAGATTAATTAGAGAGGAAATAAAATAACCATTAAAAGCTAAGAAAAAAAACTAGTATTAATTAAATCATGGCAAGTTAACCTTAAAAAGGTTAAAGTATACAAACCTTAAAATATACTAACTTTACATATAAAGATCTAAAGAATGAAATAAAACAACCGTCTAACTTTAGAGGTTTTAAATTAGTTTAAACTTGATTTTTTTTTAATGAGAAAAAGGAATTTGAATGAAATATGCATAATTTGTTATCTTCAAAATAGCTAGCCAAGTCAAATGCTTTTTGTTTAAGAAAGAAAATCTTTTTATGAAATTGAATTAACAAGGAAATCTTAAAGCTAAAGATAACGAAAATATATTTTGCCTTGATAAAAAATAAAAGTTTTTATCCAATTGAAAGTCTTTTATCTTCAAATTCGCCTACTCAAAATTCCCAAAAAGGAGTTGTGTTTTAAAGCTTTAGACGTATCAACATTTTATAAAGTTAACATTTTTAAAGTATAAACAAAGACGTGCAAATCGCCCCTTTTAAATTCTCAAAATAACTCACTTTAGAGTCCAAATATTTACACTATTGTTTTTAATTTTAACAAAGGTTTGTGGAAAGTGTTAGAAAAATTGTATTTAAGACCTTAGTTTATCAAAAAGTACAGTTTAAGGGTTGATACATATTCATTATAAAAAAGGGTCCAACTTCTTTGCAAAACAAAGATTTCTCAAACTAACAAACGAGTTAAGCAACAAAAGAACTTAAATTAAAGGTCATTGTTCTAAGCCAAATTAATATATTAAACCCAATATCTAGAGGAGGGGAAGGTGAGCTACTAGGTTTGCTTAAGTTCTTAGTTAATTAGTTTGCATAAGTTCAAATACAAATTGAAACAAAACATAAATATAGGTACCAAAAGAAAGTATAAAATGTTAGTCAAAGATAACAACATATATGTATGCATAAAAAATATAAAGCTTTGAGATAAGGAGGAAGTGCAGGATTTTCTTTTGGAATGAGTGAATCATTCTAGACACGAGCTAAATGCAAGATAGGTTGCTTCTCTAATTTGGATAGAGGTGGAGTCATATTGCAACTCCATACGCGCCCCGACTGTTGCAGGGCAGTGAACAGGGTTGCCTCGATCAAAGGTTTGTGTTCGAACAATGACGGACTCGAGCAGGCTTGAGATTGGAATTCCCGGCGAGTTTGAAAGAGAATATCAAAGGCAATTTTCTTAGCAAAACGCAGTGCTTTGAAGTGCTATGGGGACGAGAAACTTGGTTCAAAGCTGAAAATACAAATGTATACTTATAGGCAAAAATAAGAAAAGATTTGGGCGGGATTTGAAGCCGTTTGAAATTCGAAATCGTTGTTTCAAGCTGATCTCAATATGTGACAAAGAACCATTGATAAACGTGGCTTTTCTTCACATGATTCGTACAAATCCTCACTTGAAATAGTAACTCTGCATTTGCTTTTGATATAGAAAACCTTGAAACATGAAAGTGGGAAAAGAAGATTGAGACGTGTATTCAATTTTCCAGAACTTGCACGAAAATGACGCATTAAGCGTCTGTCAATGGAAAAACATTTGAAAGTTACGCCTGAAGAGGAAAGAGGCCCGAGCGGCGCGTTTAGAGTAGAGAAAAGTTTAAAACCTAATTTGTTTGCTAGGGATTGAAGGAAATGGGCTGGGTGAAATGTAAATGGGCTGGCTCTCTTGGGCTCGTTTTGACATAAAAATGGCCCGATCACTTGGTCTGATTTAAGGCTTTTGGGCCGAATTTCTTAGCCTTTTCTTTTCTTTTCTTCTTTTAAATTACTTTGGGCTTCTTACTTTATAACTAATACAAAATATGTTATAAGATGACAACTAATAATTTACATAATAATAATAAAAAAAATCAATATTACGACTTTATGCTAATTTTAAATATAGATACAAGATATCGACTTATAATTAATTTAATAAAATATGAAACTTGAAATAATATTAGTAATTTTGATAATAAAACTAATAATTTTAGAAGATATATAGTCATAATAGTAAAAATAGTTGTGAAAAGGGATTATTTTATACGTTATTAAATTAGAAGCTTAAAAACAATAAATTAGAAGAAAGGAGGGTCAAAATTGGGTGTCAACACCTATTAGAATTGATTTTAATTTGAGATAATTATTTTAATTGAATAAATTTTGAATTAGACTAATAAATTTATAGTTGCTTGTAAGTTAAAACCTTTAAAAATGAATAGACTTTTATATATCTATTCTTGCAATAACGCGACTCCATTTGTATTGCTATAAATCTTGCATTATTATTATTATCATCATTTTGAAGAATTTCTTTCGATGATAATTTTTTAAAGAAAGAAGAAGAAGTTAACAATATCTAAGCTTGTTTTTAAGATTAAAAGTTAAATGGGATCACTAGTTTTTTACTTTATTAACTATACTAGATAAAGTGTCCGCGCTTCGCGCGATGGTGAACTACGTCAATAGTCTACTTCTGAACATTTGATAATATAAGTGTTTTGAGTGGGTACAGTCCTACGATAAATTGTCAAGAATATTTTATCAAAGATGAAATGAAATATTTTTTTAATCTTAAAACCAAAAAGATTTTATTCTAAGTGTTTATGCATTTTGTTATTGATTCTTCATTTTACTGTAGTTATTTATTATCAAAGTCTTTAGAAAAGATATGCAATTGTTTCATTGTCTATATTTGTATTTTCAAAAAGTGGTACAAACATTTTATTCATCAATTGCGAGAGTTTTTCTCCTATTCAAGGCCTCTACATACAGAATCTAAATGTTATACATATTATGTAATTAGTTGTGTACTTGATAGGTTAATTAAAATTTTAAAACACATCTCTTGGAGTTCAATGAAATAACGTATGTCGCTCAAATAATTTGGATTAAATGATGTCTTGGCAAGTCTCTTATTCAAAATCATTCGCAGTCGATGACACTACTTTGATAGCCAAAAGACATATTTTGTTGTTTATGTTTCAATTAATATGGTTAAAAACTTAAAACTTTTAAAAAATTGCGACTTTTAATCTAATGTTTATAAGGAGATAATTATTTCTAGGGGTGTACATGACCCAAACCATTTGTGTAAAAAATTTAAATTTATAAACCAAACCAAACTAATAAAATTTGGATTTTTTCGGGTTTTTCAACCTCGGGTTGGTTCGGATTTTTCAAATACCAAACCAAACCATTGTGTTGAATTTTTAAATTTATAAATCAAACAAAACTAATAAACCTTGGATTTTTTCAGATTTTTGGATTTTTTTCGTAAAGTTTGCATAAAAACATATAATTAACTTGTGCTCCAAATATTTCTTTAGTCCAACTAAAATACAATTATCTAAGGTGTTTCTTAAGAAAATAACACAAAATATGAGATAAGTACTGATGACACTAAAATATTCAGTAAAAAATAATAATGAAATCATCATATAAAATAAATATTGCAAAGTCATAATGAAAATGATCATAATTTAATAATTTAAAAGTACTAAATCATGCTAAAATAAGTTTAATAACTATTAGTTACATTACTAAATATTTAAGAAATATTAAAATTAGATTATGTATTTTAATTGTCTAAACTCATGTAAAATTAAAGAACAAATATTCAATATTATTGTCATTCTTAGTGTTGAATTGATTTTCTTTTTGCATTAGTATTAATTTGATTTTTAAGTTTTATTATAATTATCAACATCTATGAACTATAATTTTTATTGAACCATTCCGAATTCTAAGTTTTAAACTTGAAATAATATATTAAAAGATAAAAACTATGAAATAGTATAAGAAATATTTTAAAATTATATCAAAGTAAATATTTTTATGTATAAAATAAAATTTTAAAATTACATATATAATGTCGGGTTGGTTTGGTCTCGGTTTGATTTTTTTTAGTTAAAACCAAACCAACCCAAATATAGTAGAGTTTTTTTTTTTCAATACCAAATCAAGTCAAATCAAACCACTATTCGGATTTTTCTTTCAGTTTGCGGTTGGTTTGGTTCGGTTTTCGGTTCAGTTTTGTACACCTCTAATTATTTCTTTAAGATTTGATTAATATGAATTCATCCAACTTTGAGGGGTAATTCATTGACTCCAATCCAAAATTTGAACCTCAAACTTTTGATTAAGGTTGAGTACAATACTTACCATCCCACTACATTCCTTTTTTTTTACTTCACTAATCGATTGAATACCTCAATAAGATAGAAAGTTGAAAAACTAAAACTCCAAGGTAGTGTGGAATCACCATAACTTCTGAACACTCAAAAGTCCCTTCTTGGACATCCAATGGATCTTTTAGCCACTGAAAACTCTATAAAGATCAAAGTCATTTATTTTACAAGTTTAAGAATTCTAATCTACATGACACCAATAGTCTAATGATT
>JAJOOE010001476.1:0-80281 GCA_036250405.1 Solanum raphanifolium | reverse complement strand
ATTGTTGTTGAAAATTGGGTTACTTGAATTATATTCTTGAACTTAGAAATTCTAGAAATTAGATATGAACTTGAATTTTTGTAGGATTTTAGAACTTTAATTAGGTTGTGAACTTTAGAAATCTTGAATTATTGTAGGATTTTAGAACTTTAGGTTGTAAACTTTAGAAATCTTGAATTATTATGAGATTTTAGAACTTTAAGTTGTGAACTTTAGAAATCTTGAATTATTGTAGGATTTTAAACTTTAGGTTGTGAACTTTAGAAATCTTGAATTATTGTATAATTTTAGAAATTTAGGTTGTGAACTTTAGAAATCTTGAATTATTGTGGGATTTTAGAACTTTAAGTTGTGAAATTTAGAAATCTTGAATTATTGTAGGATTTTAAACTTTAGGTTGTGAACTTTAGAAATCTTGAATTATTGTATTTAAAACTTTATAAGATTGTAAACGTTAACAATCTTGAATTATTGTAGGATTTTAGAACTTTAGGTTGTGTGAATTTTAGAAATCTTGAATTATTGTAGGATTTTTGTACTTAAAGTTGTGAACTTTAGAGAACTTGAATTTTTGTAGGATTTTAGAACTTTATAAGATTGTGAGCGTTAGAAATCTTAAATTATTGTAGGATTTTAGAACTTTAAATTGTGAACTTTAGAGAACTTGAATTTTTGTAGGATTTTAGAACTTTAGGTTGTGAAACATTAGAAATCTTGAATTATTGTAGAATTTTAGAACTTTAAGTTATGAATTATAGAAAACTTGAATTTTTGTAGCATTTTAGAACTTTAAGTTGTGAACTTTAGAGAACTTGAATTATTGTGGGATTTTAGAACTTTAGGTTGTGAACTTTAGAAATCTTGAATTATTGTGGAATTTTAGAACTTTAAGTTGTGAACTTTAAAAATCTTGAATTATTGTAGGATTTTAAACTTTACGTTGTGAACTTTAGAAATCTTGATTTATAGAATTTATGAACTAATTATTAGGTTGAACTTTAGAAATCTTGATAAAATATAGTCTTTATGAACTATTTGTAATTTTGAAACGAATTTTTTGTAATTTTGAAAGACTTTATAAGTCTTTAAATCACAATTTTTGAATGTTAATTTAAGTTTGTTGTTTTATATTTTGTGTAGCTTCTTTATAATGTTTTGTGTTTGATTGGGGCTGAACGGAATTGAATTGCTTTTGCAGGTGGGCAACAGAAACTGACAGTTTCTGCTGTCAAAAAAATTGCAGAAAAAGCTACGGACAGGGTCCTTTAGTCCGTCGCTTTTTTTAATTTTATTTTTTTTAAAACCCCGAAAAGCGATGGACAGGGTCCTTTAGTTCGTAGCTTTTCTGGATTTTTCAAATTTTTATTTCCAAAAAAGCGACGGACGACATCTCATTGTCCGTCGCTTTTCAAGATTCTAAAAAAATTAAAAATTAATTAAAGTGATGGACTTTGTCTCTTTTTTAAGATTAAAAAAAAAATTAAAAATAAAAAAAGCGACGGACAAAATAGCCCCAATTGTTTATTCACTCTTATCAAATAAACAAAAAATTATAAAATCGCATAATAAATTATTACAAAGTTATTTGTTCTCCACTTAAGTAATTATTACAAAAGTTCGTTCAATCACATTGCGCAGAGATAAATGCCTATAATTAAATAGTTCTTTGGCATTTTGAGGCTCTCTTTCACTTTCTCGGTAATCTTGCAAATGATAGCGTAGTCCTTTGTATGGAGCTAAAAATCCTTTTGTGTTTTGGAAACCAGCATCAAGAACATAGTATTTATCTACCAAAAATATTTTATAAAGAATTACTAAAAGCATATGTGACAACTTTGTGTAAATAAATAATATTTATTCTAAGGATGTAATTTAAAGTTACCATGTGGCAGAAATGGAAATTGTGACATTGGTTCAACAAGTGCATTCTCAAGTACTTTAGTATCATGTGCAGTACCTTCCCGACCAGCAGCAATAAAGGTAAATCGCATATCAAAATCACAAGCACATACGACATTTTATGATGTTCTTCCTTTGCGATTACGATATGCTTGTTGCACCACTTTAGGAACCTCCCCTTCTATATATGTTCCATCAATCGCACCAACTCAATCCTACCAAATAAAAAATAAATCAATATTAGTTTAGTGAACATAAAATAAATTGGAAGCATTATATAATGCACTTCATAAAAATAATGTTTGTAAGAGTAATAAAAATAGTGCTTCTAAGACAATGCAAAGTCATAAAATAAATATTATCTCTTTAAACAAAGTTGATAGGAAATATGTAACTAAATACTATTAACTTACACATAAAATATAAATGTGCACTTATTAAGGCCATAAAATAAATTTATTAATGTGATTGAATTTTTACCTTAAACCAAGGCCAAAATCGAGTATTATGTCGAATTTTGGAATGTACACTAGTCATATTTTTTGGTTGTATAAATGTTGGTGCCACCTTGCTAATTGCCTCGACAACTATTTTAACATGCCGGTTAATTATTTCAAGTGAATGTTGAAAAGTTTCACTTGCAGAGCGTTGACTATCATTTCGTGCAATGATGGTTAGAAAAATACCCAAAGCCTCCTCAATTTGAACCCGCGTGGTCCGATGCTCAATTGGCAACAAGTTATTTTGTTTGATAAAACTAACAAGCTAACAAAATGTTTCGATGAGAATAATAAATTTTAAAAAGTAATGATGTGATTATAAATTTTATTTACATATGAAACAAATGGTTAGTAGATATAAATGTGGGGTTATTTTAACAAAATATAAACTCATGGATCAATTATTGTATTAAAATATCTCAAATCATGATATGGAATCACCATATAATTCCATATCATGGTTTTTGGAGAATATGGTATCACCTCTCATGATATGGAATCATGAGATGGAATCAGCGTAAAATCGCATGTCCAAACGTTGATTTCATCTCACGATACCATATCGTGATATGGTATCGCATGGCCAAACGCCTGCTAACTATTTTTCATTCAAATTTTGTAAGAATGTTTAAATGTTTTATTTTTCTGTATAAGTATAATAAATACTTTTTGACTAGATGGAAAAAGTTGGTTGAAAATGAAATGTATTTATGTTAAGCTTGTCATTTTCATGACTTAGAAACTCAAAAAATGGTTGCTACACCTTGTTTTCACACTATAAGAAGCAAGTACTCTCTCTGTCCCTAATTACTTGTCCACTTTTGAAATTGACACACCTATTAAAAAACAATAATTGACATAGTGAGTTTACCATTTATTCCTATTAATTATGAATTGAATGAATTAAAAACATAAGATTTCATTTTTCAAAGTAATTAATTGAGGGTATAATAGGTAAAAAAAATTTGTCCTTTCTTGATTTATCAAAATGGTCAAGTAATTAGGGACAACTAAAAAAGAAATTATGAACAAGTAATTAGGGACAAAGGGAGTAATAATAATTTTTCTCAAAATTGCTCTCTATCTCATTTTTTTTTTTGTCACTCTAGTCTCTAATTGAGAAACTGATGATTTATTATATCAGAAACAAACAAATGCATGTAATAAATGTGAACATAAATAATGCAAATTACATACAAAACAAATGTAAATTATAAAAATATATGTATATACACATGTATAATACATTTGAAATCATTCACGAGTTCCTTCCTGCTATACAAGATTACAAAAATACAAAAAATGTACTTGTCACTTTTCCACACTCCTATAAATGCCCATGTCTTTTTTGTAACAATGGCATCAATAAGAATCAATCTCAATGACGATTTCCCCTAGAAGGCTTTTGCACATTTTTAATTGATGATTTTCTCGAAAATGCTTCTCTGATTCTTAAGTGAAGATTTCCCCAAGAAGGACTCAGTAATTTTTATGTGAATCTTCATTTGTTGATTAATTTTTCATCATCAATCTCAGGATGTCTGATTCTAATTCGGCAACATCAGGCACAGATTTACCAGAAGAACCAGTGCCACTGGTTGGATCAATTTCTTTAATTGGAAGAAGGAGTTCAATGGAAGATGAGATATCTGTTTGGCCAAATCTTTGCTCCCCTTATATCAATAAACATCGCCCCATTGATTTCTTTGCTGTTTACGATGGACATGGTGGACCTCATGTAAGAATTTTTTTTTTTTTTTTCTCTCACCTTCTTATCATCTGTTCATATTTTTTCTTTACCAATTTCCTTCCATTGATAAGCAACAATTTATAAATCTAAATCGATCCATTTTAGGAGTACTAGCCTAGATTAAAGTGGATATAAAATAAATTAAAATATCGAATAAGGATTAGTACTTATAATGGAATTATTGATGCAGGTTGCTGGATTGTGTAGAAATAGAATGTACCTTATACTACTAGAAGAGTTGATGATGACGAGGACCATCATAAGTGGTAGCACCAGCAACAATGATAACATCTCCCGTCAGAGACGAAAACAATTGGAATGGGAGAGGGTTAAGGAGGTGTGGAAAAGGGTGTTGAAAAGCTGCTTTGAGAGGATTGATGAGATGGCTTTTGTTACGTGCTATGAGTGTGGTATAGGTGTTCCTTGTGGATGCCCACCACAGAACTATGGACTAGGAGGCTCCACTGCCGTGCTCGCAATTTTAACAGACAAAACTATTATTGTGGCAAATTGCGGAGATTCACGTGCTGTTCTTTGCCGTGGTAGGAGAGCCATGCCTCTATCTATTGATCACAAGGTATGCATTTTTATTTATATATTCTTAGAAGATCTAAATATATCATTTTCTTTTATTCAATTTGTAAATGGAAGGCATTGTCACGAGACCCGCCCTCCGGGATAGAAAAAGAAAAAAAATCCTAAATGGCTTCTTGTTTGGGGTATCTGAACCGTATTCTTGTTCGGATGCTTGAATCGAACTCATCTGTTTATTTACAGCAAACCTTGACCATCATTTCCAAGGAAATTGATTCTACTCAGATCTAGGTCAAGTAAAACACTTAAAAGAGTAAAATACTTCATATCAAGAAATATTGCCTTTTGATCCACCTGATAGAGAAAATGTGAATTTTGCCTACATCTCACTATACCTGTTAGGCAGTTACTTATAAAGTGTACCATGACTTTAGAGTATTATTTTAAAAAAATTTCAGCACATAACAAAATTATGTGGAAACTAATATGTTAGCAAAGGTTGTGTTGCTAGTATATGAACTTTTGTTTTATTAATTATATTTAAGGCCTCTATTTTGGATTGTGCCTTAGACCCCAATATCACTGAGTCACCCCTGTCATTAAATATAATTAATAAAATTAAGATGTACATTTATACTGCGTAAATGTTCAATTATACAAGAGTAACCCGCTTTCTTCCACATTTTTTTCTTTTGACAACCAATAGAAAAGGCCTCACCTTAAAAATAAAATTGATTTGTCATACCTAATTTTAATACAAGACATTTGCATTTTGTCTAATTGATATGACCGGACTGTTAGCTAGGGTTATCCCTCCTATTATGATACATATTATAACTAATTACATGTTTGGCTGACACATCTACAACTTGATTAAATATTCATAAAGCACACTATGATTTTGGTGCAACTAAATAAAGCATGTAACAAGAGTTTTGTAAATTGGATATGATGGAAAGATTATATTCATGATTTATGTTTGTATTCTCTCTTTGTTGAAGTCTCAAATTTAGCTAAGGAAATATCCAATTATTTTCTTGCTCCAGCTTTGAGATATGACAATATGGTATTGTAGTGCACAACTTGAAGAAAATAATTTGACTTTTCATTACAGCCAGACAGACCAGAGGAACGTGCTAGAATAGAGGCATGTGGAGGCCATGTTGATTTTGACGATTGTGCGCGAGTTCTAGGAATACTGGCTACGTCTCGTGCAATAGGTAACTTATATATTTTCCCTTTTTCAGTAACCTATTTAATTTCTCTATGCAATGACGTTATTGCAGTTACCAATTGAAGCAGTACTTATACTCATCATTCGTTTTAGGTTATAAAAATAGAGACAATCATGATTTAATTATTTAGGGCTTATGTTGGAATTGTGTGTTGTATGTCCGTTCATTCAATGTCTGCTTATAAGATGACAACTAAAAGTAGAAACAAAATTGAATAAGTTGGTTTGATACCTTTTGAGTTGTAATTTTTATGCATCTAAGTTGATCAGTGGTTTTCCAGTAGGGTTAGTTATGGTTCAAGAAGAAACCCTATGTCATTATATAACTAAAATTTACAGATTCAATTGTTTTGTTAATTTTTGAATGCCTTGTAGAGATTGAATATTAACCAAGATAATATAATCTCGATGACATTCAATTAGATAATTTGTTGTAAGTGAAGTTGTATGGTTTAATTATGTGCTTGTTAATTTTGAAATATATATATTTCTTTAAGGCACTTTTTTTTATTGGGAGTTTTTTGTATAGAAATTTAAATACCAGTATTGAAAAATTCCTTCTTTTATTTTGCATTGCAAACAGGAGACAAATATCTAAAGAAATATATCATATCTGAGCCAGAGTTTACCTTCACAAAAAGGGAAGCAGAAGATGAGTGTTTAATTCTTGCCAGTGATGGTTTGTGGAACGTTATATCAAATGAAGAGGCGTGTCAGGTGGCGAGAGGATGTCTTCAAAAAGAAAAGCCATCTGGGAGAGGAGACATATTTTCTTCCCCAAGTAGAGCAGCAGCAGCGTTGCTTACTCGGCTAGCTATGGGACGGGGTAGCGAAGATAACATAAGTGTTATTGTTGTTGATTTGAAGATAGACTATATTGAAGTTTAGTTGAATATCTTGGATAGTTAGTATATAATTAACCAAGGTGAATTTCTTATTTGGAGATGGTTTATTAAACTTTGCTTATAAGTTTTTCTCTATAGAGGAAGCTTGAAGACTATGGTTTAATTTGTATTTGCATTAATGACTGCAATTTGTTTTTTCTGTTAATTCAGTTGCTTTTAGCAAGTAGCCTTTTATGGCAATGAATGATGTGATATTCAATCTTAATCTTGATTTAGTTTTCGCATGACTGAAAAATTTCATTAACATGTATCTCTAATTAGTCTAATATATAGTCTGCTTGGTCAAACTTAATTTTTCAAGGTCAAAAGTATTTATTTATTTTTTATAAAAAAATTAAGATATTTGACCAAGCTTTTAGTAAAATAAAAAATATTTTTGAGGAGAAGCAAATGTTGAAGCAAGTAATTTCTCCACAAAGTTTTTTTTTCTTTTCAAAAAGCACTTTTGAGTAAACTTTTAGAAGCACTTTTTAAAAACATGATCAAATAATAATTGTTGTTTAACAATGCTTTTCAAATTAATTATCCAAATAAATTGCTTTTCATTATAAGTATTTTAAAAAACATATTTATTCAAAACAAGTTGATATTTGAAACTTGATCATACAGGCTATATATCATATCATGTTGACTCAGCTCATTCCAAAGTCTCTGTTCAAAATAAAATGATATCTTGTTATAGAATAACTTCTAGCTTGGAGGTGAGCAGAAGGTATTTTTCATTGTCATTAATTAGGCATTCCACATTAACTTGTCCTAATATATTCTTATTTATCCAGTTCGACCCTCCGAGCACCTTGCTAGCTTGGAGGATAGTTCGGAGCCAAAAATTGGCCAAATATTCCAAAAGGGCAATAAAAATAAGTTGAGAATAGAAAAGGCAACATTTAAATGATAACTCAACTTTTTTCTTGGATTTTATATTTGTGCATTATTTAAGCATTCGCATTTGTAATATCATCATAGAGTGTATTACGAATTCTGTGATGATCATAGAATATCTAGTTCTCTCTAGCTCTTATTTTCTTCATGCTTGTTAATTAGTGGAGGTCTGTTACCTCATAGGATTGACAAGATAAGGCCTAGCCCCCCTTGCTTGTACTTATTTCTATTGAGGATTTTTGTTTTAATAAAAAATTGTTAGACGCTCAAAAAAAAAACATTTAAATGATAGGATAAACGCCGTGTAAATTAGGGTAAGAATACGCAAGGCTCAACTCCCTTTGTGTCTTATAAGGCGTGAGCTGACAACGTCTTACAAGACGCAGGTCTGCTGCGCCTTGTAAGGCGCAGAGGGAGATGCGTCCTTGCCTATTGATAAAAAAAAATCATTGTAGTACATATAGTTCATGTGAGCTTTGGATAAAATGACAGTATTGTTCATGATGAAAACGAAGGTTGCATCTATGAGAACATAATATTGTTGGAAGGATCCGTTATTCCGCTTGGCCAATTTTCAACCAGCTTTTAGCAGGATGAACTCCAACATTTTTAACTTATTCTCCAACATATTTAGACTCAATCCGCTGATGAAAACAATAGCCCTATTTTGGTATTAGATAAGGAAAGAAACATTTCTTGGTGAAACTGGAAATATATTATGTATGCATTAAAATTGTATTGAAGTTCAACTATTTTTCGTATTTCATAAGTGAAGAAAGCTAAATACTAATGGAAAAAAATATACTGTAATGAATTTTTTTTTTTTTATTAATATGCAAGGACGCACCTCCCTATGCGCCTTACAAGGCGCATGCGCATAGGGAGTTGTGCCTTGCGTATTTTTACCTTAATTTACACGGTGTTTATCCTATCATTTAAATGTTGCCCTTTTGAAATTTTTGGCCAATATTTTTTGAACCTTTAGGCTCCGAACTCGAATTTATATAAGCTAGAATTTTTATAAATGGTAATATAGTTATGATTTTCATTTATCGAGATCATATAATTATATTTTTTAATAGAACATTTTCAAAACTCCCACTCTATTAATACAAAAATCACAATTATTTAAATATTAATCTTTCAATGAATGAAAGCTTTTTATTTTACATTTTTTTTTATTTGTACACAAAAGGAACGAGTCTAGAGCGAAAAGTACCTCAAAATTGATCAAAAAATTCAAAAGGGCAAATAATTTATGAAAGAAATCAAAAGGGTAAAGGCATAGGAGCCCACATGCCTTGCCATTTACGCCAGTAATGGAGAAAATGAGAAAGGCACATGACGGATTTTGCGCCTTACCGCTGCTACCAGACCTAATTATTTTTCATTCTTTATTTAATTTAACATTTTTTTAAACTATGGTTCTAGTTATTTTAAATTTTTAGTTATTTTAACATTCTTTCTTCTTCATTCTTGCAATTTACACCTTGTTTGGATGATTGTACTGGTTAGTCTACATACAATGTTTGTTTTTATTGCTATTTAAATTATATTGTTTCGTATCGTTTAATTCTAACATTAGGTAACGATGAAAAGATCCATTTTATATAACCACCAATTTAATATGATACGCTATGAAATAATACGTAACAATCATCCAAACGAAGTGTTATAATTATTTTAACATTATCTTCATTAAAATCACAAAACTATAACACTTTTACTGAAGTAAAATGTTAAAATAACCATAAAACTTTATTTGTATTACGTATTATTTCATAATGCATCGTATTAAATTGATCGTTATATAAAATGGATTGTTTCGTCGTTTCCTAATGATGGATTTAAACAATACAATATAATATAATTTAACTACCAATCAAAAAAAATATTGTATTTAGACCAACAATACAATACAACCATCCAAATAAGGTGTAAATTACAAGAATGAAAAAGGAAAGAACGTTAAAACAACTAAAATGTTAAAAATAATTATAAATATATAATGACTCGGTTGGTCATTTTTTAAAAGTGTTGTGAATTGACCTTTTTGTCCCTACTGAAATCGATCCCGAGCCTTGTATGATTGAGTTTTGAAAGTTGGTTTCAAACCTTGAGTTTAAAGTTGAAAATTTTGTAAGTTTTGAGATTGAAAGACTAAAGATAGTAAGAAAGTGATTTTCGGCGTCTTTTGGAGTTCGAGTGTCAAAATGAAATTCTATCAATTTCATCAGTCTCGAAATGTGCAATCAGATCGTTAGTTGTTGGTTTTGGATTCTGAGTCCTTTTGTGGATTTGAGGTCCTAAATTGTGAAATTGTGGAAATTTATCCTTTGGTTTGACTTTGGTCAACATTCGGTGTTTGGATTTGGGGGATGATTTTAGGCCTAGGTGAGGTGTTGGTTGCTTTTTGAGAGGTCCCAGCTTGTTTTAGCTTTTTAGGCATTAAGTTGATTTCTTGTAGTTTTTACGGATGTTGAGTCAAGGAGATCTCAAATTTGTGTTTTGACGATTTCATTAGTCCCGAAATGTTGAGTTTAATTGATTTACATATGGAATTTATGTGCACGGGGTTCAGAATGAGTTTCGAGGGTCCTTTCGATGTTTTGAGAGTTGGTTGTGTGTGTTAGTATCTGCAGGCCTCGCTTTTGCGAAGGGTAGTCGCTTAAGCGACCTTCACAGAAGCGAGAGCCTTTTCGTGAAAGTGAAAGGGGCTTCGCTTTTGCGAGAGGCGCCCTTTTTTAGGGTTCACTTTTGTGAACCCCAAGTCACTTTAGAGACATCATAGAGGGGTTTTGACCTGCAAATTTCGGGGTTTAAGCCTTGTTTTTCATTTCTGAGCTTGGGAAACCTTGAAGGCGATTGTTGAAGGATTTCTTGTGCTAAATCATTTAGGTAAGCTTTTATGACTCTAAAACTGGTTGAAAAATGAAATGTATTTATATTAGACTGTTATTTTTCTAATTCAGAAACTTAAAAAATTATTGCAACACCTTGTTTGTTATAAGACATTTCTTAACCCGAAAAATACCCTAACTTTGGTCGGATTGCTGTTGCGATACTAAACTTTCATGAGGACCTATTAACATACAGTACATGCGCAAGTACGCAAAAGTAGAGAAGATTAAAGCATACCAACCCGGGAAAAAAAGATTATATTGATTAGATCACTTATGCTGACCACAAAGTTCAGCCAAAGCAATACATTTTGCAACAAGATAAACACAGGGAAAACAACTAAGACACTGAGAGACAAAGCAGATTGGACAGATAGACTCATTTTTAGGACGGAGAGGAACGGGGAGGTAAGGACCACAACAACAGGGTCATGCGAGTATTAGCATCGACGTGCTCCTGAATTAGTTGCTTGTTAAGAGCCTAGACTTCCTCACCGAGTGAGGCATTTGTCTCCAGCAGTTGTGCATTCTCAACTCTCAACTTTTCTACTTCCTCCTTACTTTCAACACTGGTATCAGGTCCTCGAGAAATAGTCTGCTGCATCTGAGCCTTAAGTCGTGCAATCTCTACCTCCTTGGCACTCAAGGTTACTGTAAGATCATTTAATTCACGCTTGAGGGATTCTTGCTGCTCAAAATGACCAGACACATATGACTTACCCTTGACCTTTCCCTTAGTACATTCACATTCCAGGAGGGTTGCAGAAGAAAACATTTGCTTCACCGTACCAGGTACTCCCCTGCTAAGAGGTACTCTAAAGTGTTCGAACACATGGTTTAGTAGGTACCCATAAGGTATGCCATGCTTGGCATTTTTCCAAGTCATCACCCTGTGCATGTGTTCAAGCATAATGCCAGGAAGATTGATAACCTCGAGTTCATCCAACTGTTCCATGAGGAAAAGATCTGCAACAGAGGCTACAATCCTCTTTTCACTCCTTGGCGCCAACACTTTGTTAATAAACTCAAACAACAACTAGTACTCCCATTTGAGGAACTTTTTAGGAAAACATGCACGTTTTATGTCCCCACACTTGGTAGGCCTTTGCACAAAATCACTAGAAGGTTTGCAACCTTCAATAGACCGAATCCCTATAAATAGAACTCCCAAAATGATCCCCAAGTTTTATTCATTTAGTGATATTTTTACCTCACGTACAGTTGTCTGAATGCCTCAATCATCAAGGAGCTCCATTTTATAATAGAACTTCCGCACTTTCGATTCATGCAAATAAGGTGCTGGACCTTCAAACAGGTGTTCCCAACTTTGCAGGGAGACAGAGGCATAAAGGGTAGTGATCCTTGCCTAATCAAGGACACAACTTTCGATTCAAGTGTCTACGATCGTGCAATTGTATAATAACACAACCAAGGGTTGGGGTCGAGTCCCAAGGGAGTGGGCGTGAAAATTAGTGGTTAAGCGCAAACGTGCTAAAATTAATCCTAGCTAAAAACTTTAGCAAATAAAAACATAACAAGTTAAATAGGGTGACGCAAGCATCAATTATCAAATGGGGGTATGTAAGCAAGAAACAACTAAAATAGTGAAAAATACACGTATGGAGATAGGATTCTTGGGATGTGATAGGAATACGGGATAGAACAAATCCTTGGGTACATGCTGTTGATAGTAAATCCATTGAGTATTTATGACTAGGCTAGACTTTAAAGGGGGTAAGCTCTCTCTCGAGAAACTTATCCCGTTTGAAGCGCGTTCCTCTCGAACACCCACTTGCCGCATGAAGACCAGCCTACGCCTTAACCCACTCACTCTCTCGAGCTGAGTGTGTGGACATGTGACTAGGGTTCACTCTCTCGAGCTGAACCTCATGTCGACCCACTCACACTAGCCATCAATCTAGTGGTCTTAGTTTTAAGACTTCTCTCTCGAGCAAGCCGAAAACACATAAATAAACTTGTATTTGCAACTACAAATTCATTAAATTTATCCACAACCACTAAATGAAATCACATTTAAACTACGAATAGACTATCAACAAGCAAAACCCAACAACAAATCTAACGCATATTCATAAAATCACACCCTAAGAATCGGGGTTTTAGCCGCGCATGTAAAAGAGATAAAGAAGTATACCAATCTCAGTTTCCATCAATGGGTATGCAAGATTAAGTCTTAAAGCAGGCAAAAAATGAAGAATCCAAGAGACCCAATTCCAATTTCTTGAAGATGAAACCCTTGAAAGCTCCAAGTTCTTCAAAACCCTCTCCAACACTTGGAGAGAATATCTCCAAAACTCTGTCTAAAACTTAATAGTCCAAAAACTAGGTAAAACAAGGTAAAAATTCACACTCAGAATAAAAACTGAACTAGTATTTATAGTTTTCAGAAAATGTGCTCCGAAGGATCTTTCTGCGACGTTAGTGAGAATCCCCGATGCATTCGGCGATCCACCCCTTGGTCTACTTTGTCGCCTTTCATCAGTTGCCTTCAGCGTCTTTGTATCCTGGATAATTGGGCGATGTAACACTGCTTCGCGGATTAGTTCGGCGATATGCCGACCGCTTCTTTTCACTACCGATTTTCTCTTTTCCTTCAGGGCACAGCACACTGGAACAAAAGGTGAATATGCGATCTGTTGGCGATTTGCCGAATGGGTTCTGCGATTCACGGATCTTCATTTCTTCATTTTTTCTGTTTTTTTTTGCTCTTTTTTGCTAGGTAGTGTCCATGTTTTTCCTCAAACTTCAAATACTTGAAACTTAAAGGTTTTCATCAAATATTGGGATAAAACATGCATTTGAAGACACTAATTTCATCAAAATATAGCCCTAAATGAGTCCAAATCATGGACTCATCAATACCCCCAACTTAAACTTTTGATTGTCCTCAAGCAAACTCAAGTTCAGTCGTTCAAAACGGGTGTCTTGAATAGTGCTACACAAGACTTGATCATGAATGCACACAACAAGACTCAATTTACTTATGCAAAGATCAATTGTGTACTCAAAGATTCAAGTAGTGACTCACCGATATCAAAGAATCTCATGCTCACAATACTTTCCTCAAATACAAGTTCAAGCTCAACTAAAGTGTTCAAATGCCCTCACAGAAATAATGATTCCATAATCGCTCATAATGGCTTAATCATCTAAAGTTCAGGAATCAGATGCAACGCTGACACTCACAAATATGAAAACAATGCATGCTTTCACCCATAGGTTTGCTCCTATTTTCCAATTGACATTTGTTTCAGCTTTCTCAAGATCAAAAAGGTCTTTTCAAGGCTTGTAATGGGGCTGAGTACAAAGGTATGGTCATTTAGGCTTAGTGGCTTTCATCCTCATGAATTGTGATGCTCACAACACTTTCTTCCCTTTTCCTTCATAATTTTCTTTAATGCTCATAAGTCATCCTATTATTTACTTCCCCATAGTGTGCTGGAAACCCCTTTTCTTTTGCACTTTATTCTGCACTTTCTTTTTCATTCTTTTTTTTTTTTCTCTTCTCCTTCTTTTTTTATATGGAGGGGTTCCATTTTTCTTAACACCATGGGTAAACGGAGACTTTCCTTGCACTTTTTTACTTCCCCTTTTCTTCTTACCACACCCCCAACTTAGGCTTTTGGCCTAAGTTGGCTATTCATTAGACCACAAATCAAAATGATTAACGGTAATGGATTAAGAAAGGTCTAATTTTCATCAAGTTTCTTCCAAAGAAGGTTAAGGTTCAAGGGGTGTTTAAGAGAGGTTCACACACTCACAAGGTAGGCTACAAAAGCGGTATATGTCAAATTGGCTCACACTCTTCAAAGTTTCCTAAGATAATGTCAAGAGAAAGCTTTACTTAGTCGCCCGGACTAACGGGGCAGATTCTAGGTGTATTCATGCATGTTTCAAAGTAAGTGGATTCACTAGTCTATGCTAAAAAGTAACTTAATGAGTCATCTAAAAAGTATGATCCTTTACTACCCATGATGGCTTCATGGTTTATGGAGACTTGAGTTAATATGACCTCGCATCTCAATATCGGTGCTCAATACTACTCCCAAAATATACTTAGCTCATATATTTTTAATACAAACTTTTTTCTTTGGTTTGAGATAATTACTCAAAACTTAGCTTGAAAGCTCTTTTGGAATTGATGTTCTCTTTCTTGCTCAAATGTGAAAACATTTATTAACTTTTGAGAATACTTAGTTCCCATATAACTTTGAAGAATGAACTTTACTCTTAACTCAACTTGAACTTTAAGTCTTAAAAGAAAGTTAAAACGTTTGTGAAAGACTTTTGAAAATTTTATGAACTTCTCTTGACTTACTTCTTAACTTTTAGACTTGACTCTTAACTTTCCTTGAATTGAATTATGGATTCAAGGTTCATGATATCATGTTTATGGATGATTTCATGATGCTTAGATGTACCTAAGAGTGTTGGAATCAACTAGAAAACATAGGTACCTTGTTAAGGAACTAGTACGAAAAGTTAGGGGCAGAAATAGGAAGAACTGGCATCCCTGGCACTCTGAGAGGCGCGGGGTGCCAGAGGGTAAATTTCAGAGACGAACCTGGGGAGCGCTAGCTGGTGCGGTGCCCCAAGGGTGAAACTTCAGAGAAGTTTTGCGGCGCGCTGGATGGCGCAGCGCCCTACCCCTTTCCTCAGGTGTTCTACGAATTTTCTTGCTCGGTTTTCAACTCTAAACTCCAATGGTTCTTTCCCCAAACATTTAGAATTTACTAAACCATCAAAATATATCATATTCTACTCTAAATCACAACTAAAATCATGAATCAAACTCAAGAAACTTCAACAACAAGAACCCACAAGATTTCAATCGAATTATCATTAAGAACTCATAGGATTTACTTTCAAAACTATATAACTTCTCTAAATTGAATCATGATTGGCGCGTGGGTGAACTAACCCAACTCTATGTGATCTCACATTCCTCGTAGGGATCACCCCTTGAAAAAATCCACAAGCGAAAACCTTACGAACGATGATCTTTGGCTCTTCTCTCCGTTTGTGTTCTTTCTCCAAAAACCCTAACTCTAATTTCAAAAGCATAAACTGGCCAATTTCAGTTTAGACCCTTAGAAATATTACCAAAAACGAATTAGTTAAGTTGGGTATGGAAAAGACCAAACTACCCTTCCAAAATCCATATTGGACTTTCCTTAATCGAACAACCCCAACTTCCAATGGACATATCTCACTCATACGAACTCGGAGTCGTGCAAACTTGGAGGTATTTGAAAGATAATTCAATGATCTTTCCTACGGTATTTGGAAACACACTTAACTCATCTTGAACTAGGAGTTAGGGTCGTTTGATGTTGACCAAAACTCATTCTTAACTTAACTTAAACAAATGTCTAGATTTTCATTATTTCCAAAAATCACTATTTCCAATTCTTAACTTCTTCCTAGTTATTTCAATTTGCAAGATGTTACAATATCTACCCCTTGGGAACATTCATCCTCGAATGAGATTGCTCTTACTAGGCTATGGGTGTAACATCAACCATTCAGTTCAAACACCCAACAAGCAAATGCAAGAACAACTTGCCAACTTATAAATAAATACCAATAAAAGGATTAGTACCTTAATTTGGAACTTTTCTGGATTCGAAGATATGTGGATATACCTCTTCTTCATGTCCTTCTCAGCTTCTCAACTAGCTTCGTCAACAAATTGATTCCTCCAAAGAACTTTGACTGATGCTACCTCTTTTGTTCTCAACTTGCGAACTTGGCATTCTAAAATCTGAACAGGAATCTCCTTATAAGACAAGTTATCCTTGATCCCAATATCTTCGGTTGGTATGATCAATGAAGAATCGCCTATGCACTTCTTCAACATAGAGATTTGAAATACCTGATGAACCGCTGCTAACTCTTGTGGTAGCTCCAACTCATAGGCTACATTACCAATCCTCTTGGATATTTTGTAAAGGGCCAATATACCGGGGACTAAGCCTCCCCTTCTTACCAAATCTCATAACACCTTTCATGGGTGAAACTTTCAAGTACACCTAGTCATCTACTTTAAACTCTAATTCCCTTCTCCTAATATTAGTGTAGGATTTCTGACGACTCTACATTGTTTTCACCCTCTCTTGAATCACATTCACCTTCTCCATAGCTTGGTGAACTAAATCTAGTCCAATCAACCTAGGTTCACCAACTTTAAACCATCCAATAGGAGATCTACATCTTTTCCCATAAAGAGTTTCATAATGAGCCATTTGAATGCTAGAGTGGTAACTATTGTTGTAAGCGAACTCAATAAGGGGTAGGTGATTATCCTAATTTCCTTTGAAATCAATCACACAGGCCCTCAACATGTCTTCTAAGGTCTGAATAGTGCGCTCTGCTTGCCCATCTGTCTGAGGATGAAAGGCAGTACTTAAGTTCACCTTTGAACCCAAACCTTTTTGGAATGACTTCCAAAACTGTGCAGTAAATTGCGCACCTCTGTCTGAAATAATAGAGATCGGAACTCCATGAAGTCTAACCACTTCTTGAAGATACAACTTGGCATAATCCTCTGCTGTATGGGTAGTCTTTACCAGCAAAAAATAGGTTGATTTTGTCATTATATCAACAATCATCCATATCGAATCATGCTGCCTGTGAGACCTTGGTAAACCCGTGATGAAGTCTATATTAATCATATCTCACTTCCATTCTAGAAGTTCTATATTTTGGGTCGGGCCTTTGATGGTCTACTTTAACTTGTTGGCAATTCGGACACTTAGCAACAAACTATGCAATGCCCTTCTTCATGTTACTCCACCAATAGACTTCTCTCAAATCGTGATACATCTTTGTGGAACCCGGATGAATGGAATATCTGGAGCTATGAGCTTCCTCCATGATCATTTCTTGGAGTCCATCTACCATTGGTACATACAATCTACCTTGATATCCCAATACGTCACCTCCCCCTTGTTCAAAAGCTAATACTTTTTGCTTATGAACATTTGCCTTTAATTCAAGCAAAATAGGATCTTGGTCTTGCTTTTCTTTCACTTCTAACACTAATGAAGATTCAGCCCCATTCATCACCACTACTCCTCCTTCTGTGGAATCCATCAGTCGGACTCCTAAGCATGCAAGTCTATGAACATCTTTCGCTAACTCTCTCTTATCTTCCTCAAATGGGCGGTACTACCCATAGACATTCTGCTTAAAACATCATCAACAACATTAGTCTTACCTGGGTGATAAAGAATACTCATGTCGTAATCCTTGACTAATTCTAACCACCTTCTTTGTTTGAGATTAAGCTCTTTCTGAGTAAACACATACTATAACTTTGTCATTATGCATTAACACACAACCCAAACCCACTCTGCACGCATCATAATAAACCACAAAGCCTTGCGTACCTTCTGGTGAGGTCAAAATTAGGGCAGTAGTCAACCTCTTTTTCAATTCCTGAAAGTTTTTCTCACAAGCTTCAGACCATTGAAACTTCACTATTTTCTGAGTCAACTTGGTCAAAGGGGATGAAATAGATGAGAACTCCTCTATGAACCTTCTATAATATCCAGCCAAACCCAAGAAACTCCTAATATTAATTGGAGATGTGGGTCTAGGCCAATTCTACAGTACCTCTATCTTTTGGGTATCAACTCTAATTCCATCACCGAAAACTATGTGGCCCAAGAACGCCACAGATTCAAGCCAAAACTCACACTTAGAGAACTTGGCATATAACTATTTATCTTTCAAAATCTGAATAACTATTCTGAGATGGCTAGCATGATCTTCCTCATTCCTCGAATAGATTAGAATGTCATCAATGAAAACGATAACAGACATATCTAAATAAGGCTTGAATACTCTATTCATAAGGTCCATGAACTTTGCGGGTGCATTGGTTAAACCAAACAACATGACCAAAAACTCATAATGACCATAACGGGTCCTGAATGTTGTTTTGGGAATATCACACTCCATTACTTTCAACTGATGGTAGCCAGATTTGAGGTCAATCTTAGAAAAACAAAAAGCACCCTGAATTTGATCGAAAAGATCATCAATTCTAGGAAAAGGATACTTGTTCTTGATGGTCACCTTGGTCAACTGACGGTAATCTATACATATCCTAAGGGAACCATCTTTCTTTCTCACAAATAAGATCGGAGCTCCCCAAGGTGAGACACTTGGTCGAATAAATCCCTTATCAAGGAGATCTTTCAACTGTTCTTTAAGCTCTTTCAACTCTGCTGGTGCCATTCTATATGGTGGAATAGAGATAGGATGAGTATCAAGAATAATGTTTATGCTGAACTCTATTTCACTCTCATGAGGGACTCCGGGTAGATCATCTGGAAAGACTTCTGGAAACTCTCTTACTATTAGAACTGACTGAATGAGAGGTATCTCAACACTAGAGTTATTAACTCGGACTAAGTGATAGACACAACCCTTAGAAACTAACTTTCTCGCCTTAAGGTACGAAATGAAACAACCCTTAGGCACTTGCTGAACTACTACTCCACTCTATGACTGGCTCATTAGGAATCTGGAACTTGACAACTCGAGTTCTATAATCTATTGATGCATAACAAGCATGAAGTCAGTCCATACCTAGAATGGCATCAAAATCTACCATGTCTAACTCAACTAAATCAGTCATGGTGTCTTTGTGATTGACGAAAATGGAACAATCACGATAGACTCTTTCTGCTAGAATAGACTCACCATCAGGTGTAGAAACACTGAAGGGCTCAAGAAGTTGCTCAAGAAGAACATCAAAATTGAAGACTTGGATCATACCAATGACAACATCTGGCGAATCCTCTTGCTCTCAGCGACTAGCGATAGCATAAAGACGGTTTCCTTCTCCGCCTGCCCTTGAAGTAGCTCATCTAGATGCATCTCTATCTGGTGGAGCATTTGAAGAAAAATGGGCTCTATTGCCCCATTACCAGTACTTTGCCTGCTCTTAGGACACCCTCTCATAAAATGATCATTTTGGCCACACTTGAAACAACTAGTAGAGCCATCACGGCACACCCTTGAGTGGCTCCTACCATACTTAACACATGCAGAAGTCTTAGTACCCCCTTGTGCCTTACTACGTGAATGCGCAGGTCTAGCTCTGAAGTTCTGAGAATTATGGCTATTGTACTCACATTTGTTCCTTGGTGCGGGTTCACTAGCAGATGATGGAGTAGGTCCTTTCTGCTTATGTTGGAAAGAAGACTAGTTCGCATTACTTTTTTGTTGCCCGGATTCATTTCCTGATGTCTTATCCCTCTTATTCTCAAACTCTTCTCTATCTTTTAACTAGTCCTTCTCAACTTGTTGCACATGGATCATCAGCCTTGCTATGCCCATGTAACCTATTAGCATGGTTGCATTACCTTCCTTACTTGACAGACGAGTCAACCCAACTACGAATAAACTCATCATTCTCCTCATGTCAGCAACCATCTCTTAGCTTCTCTTAGCTCACAAGGAAAGAAATGCCTCATGAAAGCACTCTCGACCATAGGCCAGCTCAAAATCGGTTATGCATAAGCATGAATTAGAAAGAGACTTTTATAGAGATACAATCTATCGCACGAAGTAAGTATGAAAGAAGTGAAGGAATTCCTAAATGTTGTAGCCTCATAATTATAGATGTGGCGCGCTTCACATCGATAACTAGGATTCTACAGACATAGCTTCATAGACTCCCTAGGACTCTTGAACTCTATGCTCTGATACCAAGTTTGTCACGCCCTGAGCCTACACCCCGGACGTGGCTGGCACTCGAGAACCATTGTTGTCCCCAAGCGAACCCTTGGTCTGGCTTACTTACTCAGAGGAAGACATAAACATAAGAAATATAACTCATGCATAACTTAAGAAATAATGTCTTAGCCAAAATGGCAACTCAAGTCTTAAACGTATACAACTGAAATGAATAAGACTAAGGAACTATAACTATTTGTGTATGAAGCCTCTAAAACAAAGAGGGATGTCGGAACAAGACCCCCGATCATCCTAATAATAAAATATTGAAAGCAAAGTAAATGAGTCCTTCGGAATGCAATAAACCTCACCAACTGACTCTGAGTGCTCCACTGGATCAACGAGGCGCTGGGTAATGATCCTGGTTACCTAAATCTACATCATTATAAGATGCAGGCCAACTGGTATCAGTACATTAAATGTATGAGTATGCGAGTTGGAATGCTAAACACAACATAAGCTTAAAAAGAATCTGAAAGGAATACTTACATTGGCTTTACTCAACTCCTGAATAACTTAACTCAATATAAAGCAATAAAACATATGCAATATATAGAAAGCTTGTAAAACAGTGGAAAACATCTTAGTTTGTTAAAGAAAATGCAGTAACAAACTCAACTTTACTCATATAATAAAGTAATATAGTTTATGTGGGAGATTCTCTAACCGACAACCACCACTATGAGCCTAAGTAGTGATACAACGTCTTGCCCACGTTGCCAGAACTATATAATTTGCCATCATATGGAACGCCTCAACTAAGTGGATCCACTAGTCTATGCTAAAAACCAACTTAAGGAGTCATCTAAAAAGTATGATCCTTTACTACCCATGATGGCTACATGATTTATGGAGACTTGAGTTAATATGAACTCGCATCCCCATATCGGTGCTCAATACTACTCTCAAAATATACTTAGCTCATATGTTTTTAAAACAAACTTCTTTCTCTGGTTTGAGATAATTACTCAAAACTTAGCTTAAAAGCTCTCTTGGAATCGATGTTCCCTTTCTTGCTCAAATGTGAAAACATTTCTTAACTTTTGGGAATACTTAGTTCCCATATAACTTTGAAGAATGAACTTTACTCTTAACTTAACTTGAACTTTAAGTCTTAAAACAAAGTTAAAACGTTTGTGAAAGACTTTTGAAAACTTTATGAACTTCTCTTGACTTACTTCTTAACTTTTAGACTTGACTTTTAACTTTCCTTGAATTGAATTATGGATTCAAGGTTCATGTTCTCATGTTTATGGATGATTTCATGATGTTTAGATGTACCTAAGAGTATCGAAATCAACTGGAAAACATAGATACATTGCTAAGGAACTAGTACGAAAAGTTGGGGGAGAAATGGGAAGAACTGGCGTCCATGGCGCTCTGAGAGGCACGGGGCGCTAGAGGGTAAAATTCAGAAACAGACCTGGGGTGCGCTGGCTGGTTCGGCGCCCCAAGGGTGAAACTTTAGAGAACCTTTTGGGGCGCGCTGGTTGGCACGGCTCCCTACTCCTTTCCCCAAGTGTTCTACGATTTTTCTTGTTTTTCAACTCTAAACTCCAATGGTTCTTTCCCCAAACATTTAAAATCAACTAAACCATCAAAATACATCAAATTCAACTCGAAATCACAACTAAAATCATGAATCAAACTCAAGAAACTTCAACAACAAGAACCCACAAGATTTCAATCGAATTCATCAAGAACTCATAGGATTTACTTTCAAAACTATATAATTTTGCTGAATTGACTCATGATTGGCGCATGGGTGAACTAACCCAATGCTATGTGATCTCACATACCTCGTAGGGATCACCCCTTGATGAAATCCCCAAGCGAAAACCTTACGAACGACGATCTTTGGCACTTTTCTCCTCTTCTCTCCTCTTGTGTTCTTTCTCCATAAATCCTAAATCTAATTTCAAAAGAGTAAACTGACCAATTTCAGTTTAGATCCTTAGAAATATTACCAAAAACGAATTAATTAAGTTGGGTATGGAAAAGACCAAACTACCCTTCCAAAATCCGGATTGGACTTTCCTTAATCGAACAGCCCCAACTTCCAATGGACATATCTCACTCATACAAACTCGGAATCCCACAAACTTGGCGGCGTTGGAAAGATAATTCAACGATATTTCCTATGGTATCTAGAAACACACCTAACTCATCCTGAGCTAGGAGTTAGGGTCATTTTAAGTTGACCAAAACTCATTCTTAACTTAACTTAAACAAATTTCCAGATTTTCATTATTTCCAAAAATCACTATTTCCTATTCTTAACTTCTTCCTAGTTATTTCAATTTGCGAGATGTTACACTAGTGTAGTCACACCTATAATCTTGTTTAAAACTTTCATGGTTGGTTTTGGTTTTTATTTTTAAAAGCGTTTTGGCCATTCTTTCCTTTTCATTATTGTTTTTTAGTATTTGTGGTCTAAGGGGGTGGGCGATTAGATTTCCAAGGTGTTTGATAGAGAATTATGCAAGTTTTTCGCTTTGGAAGTTGATATGGTTGATTTTGGTTAATGTTTGTAGAAGTTGAGCTCATATCAAAATTTCATCATTCATTTTGTGTATGTGTTCCTCAAAAAAATATAGTACTCGATTCCATTACATGCATGGGGCAATCAAAAAAGTCAGCATTTCTTGGAATACTGACTATAATGCTACCAATAATTGTACTAATCCAATCGCATGTCTTTCTCCTACCAAAAGGAAAGAAAAAAGAAATAAGGATTTCCCCTATGCTTTGACAATGGA
Source organism: Solanum raphanifolium (assembly GCA_036250405.1). Classification (NCBI taxonomy): domain Eukaryota; kingdom Viridiplantae; phylum Streptophyta; class Magnoliopsida; order Solanales; family Solanaceae; genus Solanum; species Solanum raphanifolium. The sequence continues at coordinate 57,147 of JAJOOE010001476.1, read as the reverse complement.
ATTCTTTCCCCGGTCCCCTTTAGAAAAAGGGAGATTTTTTTTTATATTTTTATTGGATCTGTTGGGACTGACGGGGCTCGAACCCACAACTTCAGCTTTGACAGGGCGGTGCTCTGACCAATTGAACTACAATCTCAGGGAAATATGAGATGCTAAACTCCAAAACGTGATTTTTTAGGTTAATAGGACCTTCGATTTGAATTCCGAGGCTTTTTGGCTCATTTTGAATAGTTGGTCAGAAGTTTGAAAGTAAGATGATCTTTTTTTGGTGTTTTGAAATTTTATTGCGTTCGAAATATCGTTTTCAAGCTAGTAGAATATTTGATTTGTGTCACTGAGGTTCCAAATGAGTTTGAGATGAAATTTTAACCATAGATATTTTGACCTTGTTTTAGCATAAAAATGAGTCGACTGAAAGTTCACTTTTTAGTTTTAGAAATCGAAAAATTATTCAGGGACTTCCAAAATTTTGAGAATGAATTATAGGAGTGACGTGCAAAGTTTGGTACCATTCTAAGTCGATATCAGGTTTTTATCGCGAAATATATAAACAAAAAAAAAAAAAAAAATAACGAATAAAATTATATTTTGACAGCAAAAACGAGCACTAAATTGAGTTTTGATTAAACGAGTAAAGGAATCAATTGATTTAGAGGTTGCAACTATAGTTTCTGGTGCAAAATCAGTTGGTGTAGATTCTCTAAACAATGCATCTCAATTTCATAGGAAAATCATGAATGTTCTTATTAATATTGGTTCCCTTTGTCATATATTATTGTAGATTAAAGTTATAAGGTTGACCAGACATTGTACGTAGTATGCTTATTATTATGTATGTAAGAATAAAATCAAACTGATATCTTAAGTTTCATTTTCAACTAGACGCCAGCCACACAAAATAAAACATGATGGGAGAATAGAACCTTTACCGGTTGTGTATGTCTGAATTGTCAACTTCATTATGTAAAAGATCACTTGCTAATGACAGTAAAAGAGGAAAACCCAAATTGTAAGCTACCTGATTAGGTGAAAAAACTCGAAAAGTTCCTCGTATGTTACATTGTAGCTCTAGAAACTACACAGCAGTGTGGTTTCTTTTTAAGTCCACCACAATTACACTAATATTGTCACAGCTATTCCGGCCCAGAGCAAGCCGGGTGAGCAGTGCTGCTGCTGAGCATGCCCTTCGTGAAGAAAACATTGCTCCTCTGCTATCACCTTCTACAGAAGAAGGCCTGGAACTAAGGTCCCCAGCTGGATCTCTATGTCGAAGACACTCCCTACCCACTGCACACGCTATATCACTTGATATAACATCCCACAAGCCATCACTTGCAAGAATCAAGCACTCATCCTCTGCTTCCCTTTTTGTGAAGGTCATCTCCGGCTCCGATGTCATATATGGCTTTAAATTGTTGTCTCCTGTTTGCAATGAAATATAACAGAAAATTCAATAGTATTTGCACCAAAGTTGGGTCTTTTAATGTAGCCATTGAAAGACAACTTTTGTTTCTTATACAACTACCCCTGCTGCAAATTTACATATTACAGCATCCTTACAAGGTTGATCAGGCATTGGAAATATAGACTAAAGAACAACTATGTTGGTATCGCTACCACACTCCCCTTAGTAAAACTGTTCCATCAAAGTTACATCATTGTGAAACATCAATGGAAGTACTATAAATCCGTTTAGGGCAACAAATTTCTCTTCCTGAATCATCAATAAATAGCTCCCAGTTTGTCCTTCTCTAACCTTATAGGGAAGCTGCCCATTATACATTGATGCATAAATGACTACTCCAAAGATCTATAACCAACTTACCCAAGATCTTTCTACTTAAGTCGTCTTATAATTGAATACAGACGTATAAGTAGGCATTCTACCAACATGCATATTCCAAATAGAGCCCTAAATATGAAACCTGCTATAAACCCCAATTGATCTCTTTTGTATAACCTTAGAAGAGATGCAGATCCTCAAATATACTGTTGTTACATTGCCTGACAATTCATTTAATCTGTACGACGACAACTAATTCTCTAAGAAGCCAGGGTGAGTTTGGCACTTGTAGCTGCAAACATTAAAAAGTGGTTTAGCCAATTATGCACTACCGTTAACAAATAATCAGTCTTCTCTGCCTCCAATCTTTTGTTCATGCCTGATACAAGATATGTGCCCTTATATTTTTATTGGTTACAGTAAGGGATTTTCTTAGCTCGACTTCTCCACAACAAAAGGTTGCAGCTTCTTTATAGAAGAGTTAATATTGTTGCTTGAAGAAGCAACAGTAGCAGTCGGTGCTGAAGTCAATATTCTACCCTCTAACCCTCTAAGGAAGGGATAATGTACGTAAAAGGAAAAACAAACAAAGCTACAGTTCTAATGCCAGTTTCCTTCATCGGAAGCAGAAATTTAGCAAAACCACATTAAGCTTTTACTGTATGTCCACGAGTAATATTTCCACTGGCAACTGCAATTATGTCATTGCACAGAGAAACATGTTTCTGCAAAAGGAAAAAAGCAGTTACCTATTGCCCTAGACATGGAAAGTACTCCTTCAACTCGTGCTCCATCCGTAAAAACAACTCGACCTCCACATGCCTCTATTCTGGCACGTTCTTCTCGTTTGTCTGGCTGCAATAGAAATTGTCAAGTTACTTTTAATTAGGACAAATCATTTTCTTTAAGTACGTAGTAATCTACTACATGATTCTTTGATATGTTCTCTATTAAGTTAATAATAATTGAACTCAGAGAGATCACAGACGGTAAATCATGAATCCAGCCATGCTCAACCATCAACTAGTTCAACCTCTCGAATTATGTAAGCTCTCCTAGTACAAGCTCAACTTAGGTGGAGCATTAGTCATTTAATGTGCTTAATGAAAAAAAATACCAACAACAATGTATATTTAACAGTACTTAAGTGGAAGGCAGCATGTTTACTTAGTAGGAGGTACATACCTTGTGATCATAAGAAAGAGGGATCGCACTTCCACTGCGGCTAAGAACAGCGCGTGAGTCACCACAGTTTGCTACAATGATAGTCTCGTCCGTCAAAACTACCACCACTGCAGTGGAGCCCGTCGGTGGTTTCAATAAGCTCGGTGGGCAGCCACATTCGTAGCCTACACCACCACATTCACTACATATGCATGATGCCATCTCATCTATCTTCAAGAAGCAACTTTTGAATACTCTTCTCCATGCTTCCTCCATCCTCTGCCCTTCCAATGGTTGTCGTCTTCCACGGGGACTACTGGTACCGCTACCGCCCATGTCTACGTTGTTTCTCATGCGCATCAGCTCTTCTTCTAGTACCTCATGCATTCTCTCTTTACACATTGAAGCTACCTGAATAGGAAAAACAGCTGTAAGTTGAATATGCTACTATCGTCTTCAAAATTAATAAGTACAATCTTTAATTTGATTACACAATTCCTAATATAAAGAACTACAGTATTTTATAGACAGAGAACATGTGAAGGGCCTAATATAATCCCAACTTCCAAGTAGAGTAGTTTTAATTTTTAATTAGCGCAAGTAGAAAGGTTGTTCCTCAAATATCTGGGTTCGAAAATGATTAGAGCGTCATGCGAAAGCTTATAATTATAAATCATGAGTGATAAATGAGATAACAAAAACTTATACTAAAAGTATAATATTATTATATGAAAACTAACGTAAAAGAAAAATATTAAATTGTTTAAAATAAATCTCCCATAAACAAAACTCTTAAATGTCTACATTGTGGATGCTGGTATTGTGCTCGAGGATTTTCAATTTATAGAGTTCCAAACTTTCCCTCTCATGCAAGAATAAATCAGATATACATGAGAATTATATTTTCCTTTCAAAAAAATTCAAATATTTATGATAATGTTTTGATTTTCCTTAAAAGAAAAAAAAATTAACGTGAAAATATAAGATATACATATTTATTAGGCAATAAAAAAGGAAAAGAAATGCTGGTTTAATTAAACATAAACGTAGGATTTACATGACGTCCACCATGTCCATCGTAAACAGCAAAGAAATCAATGGGTCGGCGTTGATTGATCTCCGGTAAGCAAAGATTAGGTCGAATTGAAATTGTATCTTCCATTACACGCTGCCTTCCAGGTATAGAAATTGCTCCAACCACTGTCTCCGCTTCACGAGAAGACGAGGATTCCATTTTCTTCCCAACTTCACCAATTCCTTGCCCCAAATATGATAGTAATAGTTTCGGGTGGTGCTGCCTTCTCATTTGGATTCTACGATGGCATCGCCGCATACGGCATTTCTCAGAGTAATCGTCCTTGTCACTAAACATTAGTCCAACTAGTGTAACCGCTACAGAAATTACAGAGAGATAATGACATTTATATACTACTCGTTAATCGTTTATGTACTCGGGAATGGACTGGAAACGTATGGTACAATTTGTGTATACGTGTAGGCATATTTGTTGGGTTGTAGCTCTTATTTCGACTTGTTTCTATATATAGTGTTGTCATCACAAGTAGAGTGACAAACAATGTTGACAAATTTGACTGACCAAAATGTGACAAGGGATTTACACCAGCAGCTTCATCTTGTTCCAGAGATGCCCGAAGCAACCACTTAATGAGACATGCAAACGACACGTCTCGTAAATGACTCTTCCCTTTTTTACTATTCCCTTCCTCCATATTAATTGACCAAAGTCATAAATATAAAGATAATTTCACTAATTTACTTCTTAAATTTTTTAAAATTTCCTTTATATAATGTAAGCGTGTTAAAAAAAAATTAATTACAAGAACAATATAAAAAGATAACGAAGGAAGTAGTTTTTTTCCCACCGAATCCAAATTAACTTTCCCCATTTGGCGTGAGATGAATGAAACTTCTCGAATATATCGAATCTCAAAAGTAGTTAGCTTGACACGTTTCCAAAATCACCTGACTAATGGACCACAAAACACGGATATTTCTTACATTTCAAAATCAATGAGGTTTTTAGTTTGAATATACCTTTAAAACTAGTCATTTATATTTTATTAATTCATTTTTAATAAATATCTTCTAAAAAAAGATACTCCAGTAGGTTTTTATTACTCTTATTATGTAAAAAAAAGAATAAAATTAAAAAACCGGAAGGAAGTAGTAACAACACTATTTTATTTTTAATAATTTAATTTATAGTCACTCAAACATCTATTACTTATTTTATACTGCCATAACTTTTTATTTTAAAAATTCTTAAACTTCATTTTAAATCATGTAAATTAAGACTGAGAAAATATTTATAAATAAATAAAATATCTTCAAGGATATGGCCCACTTTTCCTAGTGTATGTTCAGTCTCTTTGTAATTATGGAACACAGAGACCGTACGTACATGTTTCTCCATGGCCCACGTGGTAAGAGATGATGGGAATCAGCGCCAGTTTTGTTAATCTGTAAATGACCATTTGGATTTACGTGGAGTGTTTCGTGAACTCATGCTTTACCCAAGTAATATTGATATACTAGGAAATTTATCCGCGCTTCACGCGATTAAAAAGATGATAAGATGACAATAATTTTATAAAAATATAATATAGATAGAAGAAATATTTATAATATGTGCATATACATTATATATATATCTAGACGTATAAGTAATTTCATAAAGAGAAATGTTTGGTCAGTAATTATATGACTTCCAACAAAGTCATAAGTTGTTACTTTGGATCAAAATTTTTTTATAAACTTAGGATAATAAAAAAATCGTATAAAATATAAAACAAAAAAATTATGAAGAGAATGAAATAAATAAATAATGCAACATCATTCTTATGATCTTAATTATTAAGAAAAAGAAGAAAAAAAAATGTAAATCAATGCACAATTTTTTAAACTCTAATGTGATCATTTCTAAAAAGTCTTACAATGTCTTTATTTATAGACATTTAGATTTTTATGATAAAGAATAAAAATGAATGCAAAAATAGTAATTAACTTTTTATTATTATAATAATAATAACAATATTTTTGGCCAAAGAGAGGGGTCGATTTTATTCATTCATTATTGTTGTCTTTCATCTTATTTTTCATCATTATCTAAATTATATTCCTATTTTTAATTTTGCTTCTATCCTTTTTATAGTAACAAAACCACATCTTTCTTAGAATCTTAATCATAAGAAATATAAATGATTCTTTCTACTGTAAAAAAATATCATAAAAAAATTGTATTTCAATATTTGATATATATTCAAATTTTCTAATCTATCAATAATAGTGTTTGAACCTTGATAATAATTAGCATAAGACAAAATTACAGTAATTAATTTTCGTCTAACGAAGTACAAACAAAATGCTCTTAATTACATTCCAAGCTTAAGAAATTACATAGAAAGAACACAATACACAATACCTTCATCAGGATCTTAATCATACGAAAATAAATTTAAAAAAATATTAATGAATTAATGTACAACAACTAAGAGTCCTCTTTATCGAGTCTACATCCGTTTGCCAAAACCAAGGGGTCTTTCTGTAGAAACCTCGACGAACTTTCGTCGTTTTTTGATGGTTTTCTCGCTTCTCACAGCTGCTCTATATACTACAATAGCAAAACATGAAAAACACGACTTTCAATATGAAATAAAAAGGATAATTGTGAGTAGGAGTTTCATGAAATAAAAAACTATGATTTTACATGGACAAAATAGAGGAATCTTTAAAAAACATAAATAGTTTTTTGTACAATAATATTGTTGAACATTGGTTAGTAGTTAATATTATTACACACAAAGTTACAATAACTGATTTGCATCTAAACAAAAATATAGACTTGCAATAATGAAAAATTATACAAATTCAAACTAAAGAAGTTACATGGAGAAAACACACACACATCTTCCTTAGAATCTTATCATAAGAAAATAGATAAAAATAAGAATACAAAATAAGTGCCCACTTTTTTGAGCTCTTTTTTTTCCAGTCACTTTTTGAGCTCTTGGCCGACACCTTTTTTGTCAAATTAATCAACATTCAAGAGTCTTCTTCATCGAGTACTACAAAGAACAATGAAATATAAAAAATAATCTTGAGTAGAAATTTCATGAAACAAAAAATTTGTGAATTTATAATGACAAAAATAGAGAAATATCATTAAGTATCTTAAATTTTATAATTTAATAGTAGGGGGTTATGAATATGAAAACTTAAAAGTCATGAAATTAGTTATATTATTAAGAATAGAAGTTTAATAGAAATAAGTTATGGAGGTGAAACTTTAAAAGTAAATAGAGAAGGAAAAAAAATAAAAAAGATAAAAGAAATACCTTTATACTAAATAGAGATATAATTTTTTTGAATTGAATAAATTAAAAAGGTGAAAAAAGAATAAGGAAAGGAAGAGAAGTGACTAAAGGAAATGCTATAAATGTCATAAATGATGAGATTTAGGGAACAAAATTGTAATTTTTAATAAAAGAAACTTTATATTATATAAAAATATAAGCTTCTTGAATTGGATAAAAAATAAAAATAAAAAGTAACAAGGAACTAAAAAGGGAGAAAAGGTGATTTAAAGAAATGATATAAATATCATTAGGGAAGAAATTAAAATACTAAAAAGAAGAAGATGAGAAATAATAAGGAAAAAAATAAAAGCCTTTAATGATAAAAATAAATTAAATATCTATTGATAAAGAAAGAATTAAATGTGACTATCTTTAATATTTAGGTGAATTGTTTGTATTTTAAAATTTGAAAAATGGCAGAAAAAACCACAAAAAAAAAGAAGATAAATAGCTACATCAGCATGTCTAACATTCTCTTTTATATAGATATATAGATTAAAGGAAAAAATATAAAATAATTATTTAAAATGTAATTTAATATACTCAATTGTATAATAACTACTTTTATGGTTAGAGAAATGAAGTGAGGAGATTTTATTGAAATTCTAAATAAAAATTTGAGAAAAAGGTTTAGTTATACCCAATCAATCTTAACATTCTCTATTATTACATGATTTTCTCCTTTTTTAAAAACTCATATTTATATCAGGAATTTAATAGTTGAGTATGTTAAGATAATTTGATTTAAAGCATAAAAAAAAGATAGAAGAAAAGAGCAAGAGATGCATTTTAAGGAAATGAAATGAATGATAATAATGAAGAAAATATATTTATTTTTAATAATTTTTATAATTTGTTTGATAAAAAAAATAAGAAAAAAGTTCAAAATTATGAGAAATAAATAAATGGTGATACTTCCCAATGAGACATGTCACTTTTTTTTTTTACTATCCAACTTTAATATTATATATAAATATAGATCCTTAGAAGAAGAAATGAGGCAAAAATTCGAAAAAAATGACAAATCAAATTTTGTAAAAAATAAAATGCAATGTTGTTAAAGTTATAATAGTTAATTCCTTGAGTTGAATAAATAAAGAAATATGAAAAGAACAAACAAAGGAAAATGAGTGATTTAAGGAAGTGATATAAATAATATTAATGATGAAATTAAGGAAATGTAGAGAAAGAGATTAATAACATTAATAATGAAAGGAATTACATATAATTATTTCAAATATAAAATTGTAAAGTAAAATTTTTAGTCCTCTAAAATTAGAAAAAGGCCTTTTTTATTTTTTTAAAAAAAAGGACAAATAACAAATATCTTATTTATAGTTTGAAAATTGTTGCATTGTCAAATAGTATCTATATTTTATATATATATATGATTGGAAATACCTTACAATAGTTCTTTGCTTTCATTTTATTATAATACGAATAAATTTAAGATTTTAATTATTTTAATAGTCATAAATAATGAAATGATCCATTAACTAAATATTTTTTGGACATTTGATAAAAATCAATTGTCATTGAATATTACTAAACAAATTTGTATTCGGCGATGTCTCATCCATATATTAAAATATAAATATAAAGAGATTTAATGTTAAAGATATAAACTTTTATTAAAGACACATAAACAAAAAATAAATGAGGAAAGTATTTTTGATTAAAAAAAAACGAAATTAGTAGAATAAATAAGTTTAAATAAATAATGTCAGCACTAATTTTGGCTCCTTTTAAAACATATTTTTTTAATTCTCCTTCTAATTTGATATGAATTTCATAAATAGATTGATTTTTTCTTTAAATAATTATTTCTTATTCTTCTCCTAATTTAATTTGAATTCCATAAATAGATAATTCTTCTAAATAATTCTTCTTGGCATTTGAACACTAATCACCCTTCCTATAAATTTCTCAATCAAGGAAATTTTTTCTCAGCATGTTGGAGGAATTATAGTGCAAGTCTTTCTTCTTACACCAGTATATTCTCTCTTTCTCTTCCTCTTCCTTTTTCTTTTTGGATGGAATAGAATTATGTATGCCAACAGATATGTAGTATCAAATGTTGACATTCACTCCTAACAAAAGTGTACTTTTTTTAATTTTTTGTTTTTGTATAAACTGATAAATATAAATGTGAAGAAGTGAAATCATGGAGTCCATTGTTGGTTATGGATGCTCAAATCTTTTTTAATTTATAGGCAAAATCTATAAACAGTTATAAGAAATGAAAAGTTTTTTGTTTTTTCATCTTCCATTTACTTAAATGTATAATAATTTAAGGGATGTTTTTAAGGAGAGATGATTAATTGGGTAAGATACTTAGTGCCTGTTTGGATTGGCTTTTGACTTATGACTTATAAGCCAAAAGCCATAAGCTAGGCAGTGGCGAATTTACAGCCAAAAAATAGGGCACCTGCACCCGTGGTCTCTTCGTAAAATTAGATATTTTATATGTATATTTTTTAAGATTTTGTATAATATTATATTCTTGCACCCGTACTATAAAAAGTCTAAATGGTCCACATGGTTAAATGTTGAGCTTTTGACCTTGAGGATTAAGGATCAATTCTCACTTCAATACATTTTACTGGGTGCACCCATGTTCGAAAAATCCTAGATTCGCCTCTGAAGCTAAGATTCCTAAGCTTATGACTTTTGGCTTATTTTTGTTATTTTGGCTTTAAAATAAATGCTTATAAGCACTTTTTAACTTTACCCAAACACTTCAAAATTGCTTAAAAGCTATTTTGGCTTAAAAGCACCTAAACTAAGCCAATCCAAACAGGCACTTAAATACTTTCAGTTTTAAAAAAATATCAATTTAAAAATAGAAAACAAATCCAAAAAAAAGAGATAAAAGACAAATAAAAATGCTGATCATAGAGAGGTGCCACATCAGATTTTTTATATCCAGTTTTATATATATATATATATATATATAGATAGATTACAACCTCCGTCCCATTTTATATGTCACATTTTTACTTTGCACTTGCATTAAGAAATGATGTAACTTTACCCTTCTACCCTTATTTAATGTTTTCTTAAGTCAACTTTATTAATAAATGACAAGATTAATTAACTATTCTATCAAGGGTATAATAGGCAAAATATGGTAATTTATCCATAAATTTTGTAAAATAACAAGTATTGTGGTTCAGTTATTTATTGAAAGAGATGACATATAAAATGGGACGGAGGGAATAGTGAATTAAAATTTTGACCTCACTTTTTATTTTATAGTATTATATGAGGGGGAAAAAACAAAAATACGTTGTGGTCCTAATACGTGCATGTATGGTGAGACAACTAGGACAAGTTTTGGCTTGTGAAATCTAATCACAAAACCTCATTCAAAATTTCCTTTATATAATATACTAGTATAGTTTAAAAATAATAGGTTAAGGTACGAATAATTTAATTTTACGTTAAGGAGATTTAAGTTTATTGTGATATAATTATTGATTTATCCCTTCATGATACAACAGTGTAATATTGTTATTGGAAAAATAATTCTAGTATCTCAAAAAGAAGTGTTATGTATTATTTTTTATATTCATCATATTAAATGTGTGTTAATATCCAGTTAATTGTCTTATAAATCATTATTAATTTTGGCCTAAATATGGCAGTTGACCAACGTCTATTTCCTTCTTATTGGTCCTCAATCTTTTGCCTTTAATCTTCTTAAAACAGCCTTTATAATTCTTAATTCTTCTGACCGTTGGTTGATGACTATTTTTGGGTATATATATATTCCTCTTGTGTTCTTATGGAGAATAAGAAAAGATACAAAACAATATACATTTTGAGAGTAAATCTTTCCTCCTATGTTCTATTCATGTGCTGAGTTTTGTTCTTTAAATCTTTATTAGTTTCTGGCTCCTAGTTTTATACTAAAAGAGCTTGTTGAATCTTAGGGGATACACCCATATCGGGTGAAATATCCTTAAGGACAGTGTCTTTCGACACTTCTCAAGCTATGAGAATTTCCTATACGAGTTAATTGGTGAAGTACAAGCTTTGGTGAATTCTGTACAAGTGTTCGTGATGAAGGTATTTTTCGTAAGATTTCCAACAATCTTAAGGATATTGTCATGCCCCAACTCAAGGGGCGCAACTGGCTCCTAAGGCCAAAACTCAGGCCCGAGCCGACCCTGCTGAACCATTTGCTACTAGCACATGGCAGTCACATGCATTTAAGAAAACAAACAAGTATATCTCGGCTTAAAACTAAGCCCTCGGCCGGCAAGGCCCCTGTCAACAGATCTACAAAAGAAACAACTATTCCCAAGAGTTCATATAAAGAAATTGTCAACTAGCACAGAAGTCCTGATTGGGCCGTCAAGGCCACCATGATCTCTACACAAAAACTGAAAGCATGTATATAACAAGACAATGCATCACACAACTAACAAGCTTCAGCAAACCAACAAACTAGGCCAGCATGGCCATAACGTAGTTGTAAACCCCACACACTAGTCTACAAGCCTCTAAGAGTATTAACGATTAGCGGGACAGGGCCCCAGCCTACCCATAAAAATATGTACAACAAAATCTAACAAACCTCCAAACATTGGCAGATCCAGAGGAAAGGGGCTAGCCAACCGGATAGAAGTCAATCGTGCTGCTGGGGAGGTCTACTCAGTCGTCTATCAGGACCTGCATGCATGAATGCAGCGCCCCCAGGCAATGGGGCGTCAGTACAAAATAATATACGGAGTATGAAAGGCAATAGGCTATGATCAAGTATCCTAATATACTGGAATAATTCGATAAATAAATCAAGGATAAGATAAGTGTCCTAACCTGCTCCTAAATCTAAACTTATCAAAAATAATAAAATAACAACCTAACCAAGCCCCCATAAGCTCGGCAGGTACAAATAGCACACAAGAGCACCTACTCAGGCCCCCATAAGCCCGGAAGGTGCCAATCAGCCTATATACCCCTACCAGTAGTCCCCTAGCCCCGTAAGCAATCACATAGTCCTCTTAGGCATTAATATAGCCCTGTAGGTAACACATAGCTCTCTTAGGCATCAACGTAGCTTATAGACAATTCATAGCCCTCTTAGGCAATAACATGGCCCTGTAGGAAGCACATAGCCTTCTTAGGCGTCAATATAGCCCTGTAGGCAACTCATAGCCCTTCTAGGCACAATATAGTCCTATTAGACAACATCATAGCCCCAATAGGTAGTTCATAGCTCAACATCTAACCACAATAGCCCCAAGGGCAACAACAAACAATTAACTAGGCTGAAGGCGAGCAATTTAGCTATAAACAATATATATATATAAATAATCTCCAAGTCGTTCTTAACTTAGGGTCTTTCTTAACAAATCGTGAGTCCCTAAAATGAGGGGTTATAACCACCCAATCAGCCAACCATTCACAAATACATCTACAAGATCACCAACGTTAACTACATCTAAGGAAACATGTCGAACGAAGGGAATAACCTTAACATACCTTTCCAATGAACTCTCGAAAGACCGTAGTTCCTTCACGAAAGTTGTTCCTTATGTCCTAAGCTTCGCAAACACTATATATACAAAGCTGGTACGCACCTATAAACAGTTTATAATTAATCTTATATCGACAGATTTGTCATATTGCCCCAACTTGTCGAAACGTCCGTAGAAATTCATAAAAACAATCATAAAAGACTCCCGAGATGATTACCTTAGTTAACCAAGTTAAAACCTTAAAGAAACACCAATAATTACAAATTTATATCTTCAAAAACCAGCTCCAAACGCAGCAAATAAAAGGGAAAAATGATTGCCACGTGTAGGGATTACGTTTCTAGGCACGGGGGCAATGTTTAATGGTAGAAATAGCCAAAACTCACCTTCATTATGCTAGGACTTCATAGAAACCCTCTCCTAAGCTTTCTCTCTGGTTTTAGAACTGAAATGAATTGTTTCCATGGCTAAAAACATTAAATAGCCGACATACCATATTTCTTTACCCGACCCAGTTTCTGTCCTGGCAGTCCCTAGTAAAACCCTCACAACTTTTTACTCGGATGTCCGTTTGATACGGGGTTTTGTGCATTGCAAACTAGACTCGTAGGCCTTCGATTTAATGGGTAATAGGCCTTCTAACAGTTTATATATTGGGAGAAAACATCCAATACATTTGAGCCAAATTTCAAAGAAATCTTTAAAAAGGAACTTATGATAACTTTTGCCAACTTTTATTTCGCCACTTACTTAACTTCAAAACTTGAGATAAAACCTTTGAACACTTAAAATATGACATATCACATCCTTTTTAATTTATTAGTCACCCTCTTTGTCTTTCCACGAAGGTACGAGTTAATTTAGACGTTTTGGAAAAGTCGGGGTATTACAGATATTTTATTATAATCTTATGGAAAAGCCATTTCAGGTGGATATATTTTACTGTAAATAATTAGCTATGGCTAAACTCAAAATGATTATTATTTTGTTAGTGGTAAACTATGTTATCATATCTCTCTATGTTTGAGAAGATTCGGAGAAATGATAATTCCGCTAAGTAAAAGTAAATTTGACTAAGCGGATGATGTAAATTGTTGTGGTCATTTACGAATCTTGTGGCTAATATGTGAAAGTGAGAAATTGGGTGTTAGAGTATTTTTTATTGTTGAGTACATTTATGCTAACTAAAATTATTTTGTGTTTCCATATTAGAATAGAGAAAAATTTATATATGTTGGTGATTCTAGAACTACTCAAGTTCTTGGAATAGAAAAACTCTTCTTATTAAACTCACATATGAAAATATTGACATTATTTGAGATGGTACATGATTTTAATATTTGTGCTAGATTGATGCTTATGGATTTATGAGAAAAGATTGAATGAAATGTTTATTTGAATTTGATAATGTGTTAACAAATGTTATTATAGACAATGATGTTATGTTAAGCATGATTTATTTGTGGTTAATATTGTTCAATATGAAAATGCTAGTGATTACATTTACTTGATTGATTCATTTGAATCATGACATGAACTTAAATTGATATTTTTTAATTAGTTTTATTTTAATAGTATACAGTGTATTATTTCTATAAAAACTTGAAGTGTGAAGTTTGTGTTGGAATTGTGCATACTAGAAATAAAATAAAATTTTATACTTGTGTTTAGAGTATTTAAATTGTTCAAAATAACTCTTCAATTTTTTTTGTGAGACTTGTATAAATAATGAGTAAAGGTGACAAATGTTATTGTGTTACATTTATTGACTATTTCTCTAGATATGCTAAAGTAATTTTTTTGTTGAGAAATAAAAATGGAGTCTTTCGATATATTTTAATATGCTATTGTGGCATACAAAATTGAAAACTTTATGAACATTGAAAAAGTTATCCCTCTATTATGAAATATTTGAAAGTATAGGGGTGTCTTGCTAAGGTTGTGCTACATGATCCTAAGAAAGGAAAAGCCAAATTTAAGATTTTGGATTGTATGCTAATAAATGTTGCATATACATATTTGTGGTAATCAATTGTGATTTGATTGAATGCAATGTTAAGAGTTGGAAAAAATAAAATAAAGTATTTTTGAGTTTTTAAAAGTGAAAATACTTATAATGTTCTTGTTGTTGAAAATGATATTGATTCTTGATACATTATATTGAAAAGTGTCACGCCCCGAGCCTACACCCTGGGCGGGACCGGCACCTGGAGACCATTGCTGGCCCCAAGCGAACCCTTGGCCTGACTTTCTTAACTCAGCAGAAACCTAACTCAACAGAATAAATCAATGCCATGCAAAGACATAAAACAACTTAACTGATAAAATATGGCCAAAAAGGCAACTCGAGTCTCAAAATAGAATACTTATATATATACATAGATGAGAGACTCAAAACTAACTGACTGACTGTCTATGAAGCCTCTATAATACTGAGATGGATGTTGGGACAAACCTCGCAACATTTCTAATAAAACAAAACTAAGTGAACAAAATAACCGAGTCCTCCGGAAAGCAAGGAGGCTCACCACTGACTCTGAAGTGCTCAGCTGGATCAACGGTGTGCTGGATGTTGATCCTGGGTACCTGTGTCTGTATCATAAGACGATGTAGGCCAACTGGCATCAGTACATGGAATGTACGAGTATGCGAGCTGGAAAGCTAAACAACAACTTAAGCTTGAAAAGAGTAAAAAAGAACTCTTACCTTGGCTCTGTTTGACTTATGAATAAAAGAACTCAAATGTAAAGCAATAAGACACATGCAATACATATAAAGCTTGTAAAACAATGTAAACAAATTAGTTCGTTAAGGATAAAGCGATAACAAACTCAACTTTACTTATATAAAAGTAATATAACTTTTATGGGAGGTTCTTTAACCGACAACCACCACTATGAGCCCTAGTGATGATACAACGTTTTACCTCACGTTGCCCAAGGACCATCATATACATTGTCGTGATATAGGACCTTACTTTTGCTTAATGGATCCACTAGCTTAATCTTACGTGATCATCTAAAAAGAATGATACGTCAAGTCCCATGTTGGCGCATGGTTCTTATGGAGAGTTGAGTTAATATGAACTCGTGTCCCCAATTTGGTACTCAATACTACTCCCAAAAATATTTTGGCTCATAAGTGTCTTTAAACACATCTTTCTTTAATTGAGATGATTACTCAAAACTTAGCCTAAAGGCTCTTTTGGAAAACATGGTTCCCCTCTTACTCAAATGTAACAAAAACATTTACAAACTTCTTTGGGAATACTTAGTTCCCTAATAGCTTTTGAGAAATGGACTCAACTTTATGCTCTTGACTTAACTTAAAACTCGATACTCTTTACTTGACTTGAAACTTGAGACTCTTTACTTAGCTTGAAACTTTATACCCTTTGCTTGACTCTAAACTTGAGACTCTTTACTTAGCTTGAAACTCTATACTCTTTGTTTGACTTGAAACTTGAAACGAAGTTAAAACGTTCAATAACGACTCTTGAAAAGCTTTAAAGACTTGCTTGGACTTACTTCTTAAATTTACTTGACTTGACTCTAACTTCACTTTGAGTTGATACTAACTTGCCTTGAATTGGATTATGGATTCAAGGTATATGACCACACGTTTATGGATGAATTCTTGACATTTAAACGTACCTTGGAGTGTTGGAAACAACTAGGAAACATAGGTACTTTACCAAGGAACATGTATGACAAAGTGGGAAATGAAAGGCAAAGGGAAGGATTGGCGTCCTTGGCGCTCTAAGAGGCGCGGGGCGCCAGCCCTCAAACTTCAGAGGGGCCTACTGGGAGTTCTGCCAGGCACTCTGCCCCAAGGGGAAAAATTCAGAACCTTTTTTTGGGGTGCGCTGGCTGGCGCGACACCCCAGCTCTTTTCCCCAAAAAATCTAACTTTTTCCCCTTCATTTCTCCAACTCTAAATCCTCTCAACCTCAAAGGTTCCAGCAGCAAACACTAAGAATCATAAAGACCCTTAATATACAATATATTCAACTCAAAATCACAACCGGAAACATGTCCTAAATCAACAAGGAACTTCAACAACACAATCAATAACATCAACAACACAACCCAACAACTTCAACAACATAACCAATCTTTTCTCGAAAATAAAATGAGTTTGGTGTGTGGGGGAAAGGATCAACCCAACACTATGAACTCACATACCTAGTAGGGATCACCCCCGACGATATCCACGACGGAAACTCTCTTGATCTCCTTTTTCTCCTCTTCTTCTCCTCTTCTTCTCTTCTTCTTCTCTTCTTCTTCTCTTCTTGACTCAAAACCCTCACTCTCACTCTTTTAAAATGGGACAAACTGATCTAAAAATCAGTCCAACACTTTAATATAACCAAAAGAATTAATTAGGGAAAAGACCAAAATGCCCTTAAAATTCGGACTAAACTGCCATGTGTGGCTGTGCCAACAGCCCAACTTCCAAAGGGCATAACTCACTCATACAAACTCGGAATCGAGCAAACTCGGCAACGTTGGAAAGATCATTCAAAATTCTTTCCAGACATAACTGGAAATTCGCCTAACTCATTCTGAGCTATGAGTTATAACTGTTTGAAGTTGACAAAAAAACTCATTTTTTCCCATACTTAACTAAATTTCGAGAATCTGACTTCTTCAAAAAAAAGCCTAATTCCAATTATAAAATTCTTCATAGTTATTTTAAATTGCATGACGTTACAAAAAGAGTCTTTGGTAATACATGAGAAGTACGATAAGTACAATACTAAATAAATTGAATATTTTGTTGTACAAAAGGTTACAATATAAGATTAAAAAGGTAAAATAAGTTGGCACATTTTAGTGAATGTCATAATATAAAAACAATTAATTAGAATTAGTTGTTGTGGAGTTGATTGGTGATGAGACTAATTGGTTAAGACAACTCTTAGTGTGTATGTGACTAAATTAGATACATGTGTTTGAGACACAATGTGATAAAAATATTGCAGTGAGATGAAGTATTTACGTAAATAAATACTGTGTAGTCGAAAGTGAATCTGATCAATTCACTGACTAATGAAACATCGAGGGGAGTAAGACTTCAGTCAATTTGAGAAGATCAACAAATGGTAACCCAACTTATGTGAATGGAGATCCCATGCATTAGGTTCATATGGGTAATAACAAGTCATTAGTTTATCAAGCAAGCACTATAAAAGTATGTCCCTCCTATGATGAGTGAATACAGTGCAACAAACTGCAAAGCAAAGTGAGGTTGAGTTAACCTCTTAATCCAAGTCATATCCTTTATAGGTGGTGTATTGCTCTGCATAATACATTTGATTATTGGGGTATATGAGTGTGAAGTGGTTCCGCTTCTATGAAATTGTGACAGATTTCTAAAGCACTCAAGAATACTAGGACATGTTGATGAGTCCACAAATTGGATTCATTTAGGGCTATATTTTAATAGAAATTGTGTTCTCGAATGCTTATTTTATCTCAATATCTGATAAAAACTTTTAAGTTTCAGGTATTTCAAGTTTTAGTGGAAGCATGGACACTTAGGCTCAAAAAAAACAAAAAGGCTAAAAAGAACGAAGAAGCTGAAGCCTGAGCATCGCCAAGCATGCTTGGCGATTCACCGAAGGGACGCACTTCTCCCTTTGTTCCAATACGCGAAGCCCTGAAGGAGCAGGATCAAAAAGGCACCCAACGACACAGAGCACGACGATGCTGAAGGCTAGTGCAAGACGGTGACGGACTACACCAAAGGGAGAATCGCTGAGTAACTCGGCGATTCTCACTAACCTCGCCGAACGATCCGCCATCACCAATTTCTGAAGTCTATAAATACTAAACTCTTTATTAATTTTTAGGAGTCGAACATTTATTTTAATTTTCACAATAGAATAGTATTTTTTGCTCTAAGTGAGAGGATTTTGGAGACTTGAAGAAGAAGAGGGCTCTCATCTTCAAGATTTGGAGTTGGGTCTCTTAGATTCTTCACTCTCGGCCTGTAACAAGACTTAAATCTTCATACCCATTTGAATGCAAACTCATTTATGTATAAATTTATATCTCTTGATGTGTGGCTAAAATGCCAATTCTTAGGGTGTGATTTAGCGAATATGGGTTAAGATATTTGTTGGGTCTTGCTTGCTGATAGTTTATTTAATTTGTAGTTTAATTGTGATTTCGTTTAGTGGTTGTGTATGAATCTAATGAATTTGTAGTTGCAAACACAAGTTTATTTATGTGTTTTTGGCTTGCTCGAGAGAGAGAGGTCGTACAATTAAGACCACTAAATTGATGGCCTAAAGAGTGGGTTGACATGAGGTTCAACCCAAGAGGGTAAGCCCTAGTCTCATATCCTAACACTCAGCTCGAGAGAGTGAGTGGGGTAAGGCGTAGGCTGGCCATCGTGCGGCAAGTGAGTGTCCGAGAGGAACCCATTTGAAACAGGGTAAGTTGCTCAAGAGAGAACTTATTTCCACATAAAGCTTAGCCTAGTCACTATTACTCTATAACTTTTCTATCAAAAGCATGTACCCAATACTTTAGATTAACCCGTATTCCGATCACATCCCAAGAATCCCCCTCTCATTGCTTAGATTTCATTGTTAATTTACTGTTTTTATTTATTTGTGACAAAATCCTCATTTGATATTTGACACTTTTTGTCACCCCATTTTATTTACTATTTTTTACTCGTTAATGTCTTTAGCTACGACTAGTTAGAACTTAATTTTATTTTTCTATAAATTCTCAAAACCACTCTCTTGGGACGAGCCCAATCCTTGGTTGGGCTATTATACTATTGCACGATCGTAGACACTTGAATTGGAAGTTGTGTCATTGATTACGACAAACATCAAAATGGCACCGCTGCCGGAGAGTGGTGTTATTTGAGAATTTTTGTTCTTCTTAGTTGTAGTTTACTAATTTAATTTTTAGTTTTGTTCTGTTGATTGTGTAAATATTTCAGAAAGAAGGAGTGTTAACGGTAGCCAGGTGGGTCACCAAGACGACATCAGAAACCTCAACGATGTCCAAAAGCCTAGTATCAATGATCCACATCTCATGGGAGGTGTTGGAGCCATCCGTCTACCTCCAGCAAAGGGAAATGTGGAGCTCCACATAACGAGCACCATGTTGCAACTCTTGCACTAAAGGGACTCTTTAGTGGATTAGCTCATGAGGACCCACATGAGCACCTTTGAAACTTCGTATATGTGTGTGGACCATTCTCGTTCAAAAACATCTCTCATGAGTCGGTTCGATTAAAGTTATTCCCTTATTCGTTGATGGGGGAGGCGTGCAAGTGGCTAGCCAAATTGCCACGTAACTCGATCACTTCGTGGGAGGAGTTGGTCACCGCATTTAATGTGTGATTTTTCTCTCCCTCGAAGATGATGACTATTCGGGATAGCATCCAAAGATTTAAGCGTCTAAATGGAGAGCCTCTGCAGGAAACTGGGATCCAATTTAAGAAATTGGTGCTACAATGCCCAACCCGTGGTCAACCTGATAATGTGTTCCTTCAATACTTCTACCGGAGTCTATACTCGGTAAACAAAGGTGTAGCTGACCAACTCTCGCCCAAAGGATTAATGCAGCAACCATATGCAGTAGCAGCTCAACTTCTCGATGGCATGATAACCATCAACAAGGCATGGTACACTCGCGAAGACCAGGTCTCACTAGTCACATTTCAGCTATCGAAGGAGCAGGTTGAAAAGGACAATGAGAGAGACCAAAACATGGCCAAGATCATGACGCAGCTTGACATTTTATCCAAAAATGTCATGGGGGCTGGTGCCCGTAGTGTCAATGTTGTGGGAGTCAGGGGTGCGAATCCTGAGGAAATAAAGTTTAAAGCCATGTATTACGAGGAAGTAAATTTTCTAGCTATTCAAGGCTAGGGCTATCGTTCAAACTACCCAAGGCAGGGTGATAATCAAGAATGAGTTAGAGACGAAGGCTGGAAGGATCGAGATCGTGAATAGAGGGACCGTAATCCAAATTGGAAGGATAGGGAGAAGGATAGATATATGCCTTCCCACGAGCGTCAGAAGCCCAAGGATTCGAAAGGTGGTAGGTCCGAGGATATGGTCTCGCGTAATCTAAACAAAGTTAAAGGGTTAGACAAAATGCTGAAAGGCATTAAAGAAGACGTGTCTACCCTCAGCCAGACTATCACCTCTCATTCAGTTTCAATCAAGCAGTTAGAGACCTAAATGGGTCATATCTCATCTCTTCTCATCTCAATCGAAGACAACAAGAGGGTTTACCTAGTGATACTATGGTTAACCCCAAGAATGAGGTCTGAAGGTGGACTTGCGTCGTGCCACGACGTTAACTAAGGAGCTGTTTGGGAAGCAACCTAAAACCCTTTAAGTATTTCCTAATTACTAGTAGAATAATGGTGTGTTGTTTGTACAGGATAAAGTAAGGGAGGTGGTTGAAATAGTATATGGAGGCAAGCAACAAGTACAATTGGCGGATCGCGGACAAGATCGGTGAACACGACTCTTTGCGTCGTCTGACTCAAGGCACTGTCAGCTTGGATCCTGTAAAACTCGGCAGTCTGTAGAAAATTAGTGGCGCGTCGCCAACCATGTCGGCGATCTCAATGTAGACCGTCGATTGGAATCCTCACATGAGCTGGCGAAGAAACTGGACACTTAGCGCTTCGCCGAGTGAATAGGTGAACTTGACTGACATCGCCGAATGGGTGGAAACTGGACGGTTTTTGCAAGCCATAGGTTTAAAAGTTCTATTTCATTTATTTTCTCAAACTTCTTCGTCCTATCAAACTCACACCTACACTCTAGCCTTTTATTTCTTGTATTTTTAGAGTATTTTAGTTGTTGAATTGTTCTTGGAGTTCGATTGCATTGTTGTCTAGCACTTCATTATTATCTATTCGGCATCAAATGTTGGTAACTCGAACCCAGTGTTTAAGATATTAACATTGTACTCATTTGCATAATGATTGATAGTGTAAAATCGTTGCTGAGTCTCTGAATTACTGGGATTGCATGTATTTTTGATTATAATTCAGTAACTGTCGAGCGATTTGAAGGACTCTCATTCAACTGTGCTTTGAGTTGAGTTTTTACGTGGGGGAAAATATGAAACTTCTATGGGTCTTCGTTGAATTATTTTATTTAAGCCTAAATTAAATTATATGGGTTGCGGGGTGAACATTGAGAGAAATGGTTGAAAATAGACACGTTTAGCTGTTCGGTGAAATGGACAAAAATCGCCGAATTGCTCAGCGGTTCGCCTAATGTCATCATTTCGCCGTTAACTGGATGTTGTAAGTATCGAGTGATCTATGGCTTTAGGTGATCAGCCTAAATTGCAAGTCGCACTCGGCGACTCACCGAACGACCCTTTTGTTCTCATTTTGTCTGCGCCTTTATATCATTCGTACATCATTTTCAGCAAATAGCCTAGCTAGATAAGTACTTCACCAACTAGCTTGGTGAAGCGATTCTACACCCAAGACTCCCCTACACATGTTTAAATATTGTCAAACTTTGTCTTGAAGTCTTTTACAAAAATGGCTAGATCAAAGGTCGCAAGGAGAGACATGCCACCCCGTATGTAAGAGCACGAGATTTCAAAAGAGACGAGAAGATAGCAGAACTGGCAAAATAAAGAAGAGAAAGTAAGTAAGCAAGCTCCAGCAGAAGGGTCCCCATTGATCCCACCACTCCTTCGTGGAAACGTGGAGTCTACACGGCTATAAATTCTTTTTTGGTGAGTCATGATGTGGATAGAATGGGTGTTGCTAACATCACTACAGAAGTTAAGGCAAATGAACACAATGAGAACCATAATGACAATTCGGGAACCATTGTCGAATTTCAGGCTAATGCATTAGGAAATAGTTCCACGACAGATGGGCAAGAGTGTAGACAGGAACCCCTCTTTACCTTTTTCTCTGTTCTTTCTTTACTTTAACTGTTGGCTACTTTTATTTGCACTTGAGGACAAATGATTTTTATTTGTAGTGGGGTGAGGCCCACACCTTTTGTGCTGATAGTTGTATTTTGTGTATATGTTTGGGTTGTTCTGTGTCAAAATTATGCTTATCTGCTTTTCTGTGGATGTTTGAGCTTAAGGCTCCTTTTATTTTTAATTACAATATGATTTTGACCCTTTTGAAAAACTTTGAATTTTTCGCACATTTTTGCCACCCCTCGTGAGTTGAGTGTGGTTGTTCTTTTGCAAAAATTTGAGTCTCGGTTTCGATCAATATCGATGACTTGAATAGTGCTCTCAATTGAACGAACATGAATGCGCAACTACGACGAGGCCAAATGAAGTTGCATAAACAATATATGAACTCTTTGCATCTCGTTGTGATTAGCCATTTATCGAATTGATTCTCTTGTAATGACCGTTACACACTAGCGAAAATGTGTAGTCTTGTTTGACTTAAGTGTCGATGCCTTGTGTGATTAGCTTGCTTTGAACCATGCATGAATAAACCTAGAATTTGCCCTATTAGTCTGATTGATTTAGAAAGGTGTCCTCTTGAGATGATCTTAGGCAACTTTAAAGTGTGTGAGCCAAATTTAACATATACCTCTTTTGTGGCCTACCCGTGAGCGTGTGAAACTCTCTTGAACACCCTTTGAGCCTTACCTTTCTTTGGAAGAACCTTGATAAACCCTAGACCTTACTTGACCCACTACCTATAATCATTTTGATTTGTGGTTTAGCAAATAGTCAACTTAGGCCAAAAGCCTAAGTTGGGGGTGTGGTGAAAAGGAAAAGGAGAAGTCAAGAAGTGCAGGAAAAGTCTCTCTTAACCCATGGTGTTGCATATAATGGAACCCCTACAAAAAAAAATGGAATAAAGTACAAAAGAAATCGGATTTCCAAGCAATCCATGGAGGTGAATAAAATGATGACTTAGAAGCACTAGAAAAAGAATTGATACAGGAAAAGAAGGGAATGCCTTGATAATACCACATCTCATGAGGAAAAAGTCACTGAGCCTAAATGACCATACCTTTGTACTCACCCCATTACAAGCCTTAGAAAGACCTTTTTAATCTTAAGTGAGCCGGACCGAAGATCGATCGGAAAATAAGGGCAAGCCTATGGGTGAAAACATGCATTGTGTTCCTCTTTTTAAGTGTGAGCATTGCATTTGATTTCTGATCTTGAATTGATTAAGCTCTGTGTGTGAATATGGAATCATTCTTTATGTGAGCGCATTTAGATATTTTTTGTTGAGCTTGAACTTGCACAAGTAGCAAGTATTGCGAGCATAAGAATCGTTGGTAGTGGTGTGTCACAACTTGAATCTTTGAGTACACAATTGATTTCTACATAAGTAAATTGAGTCTTGTTGTGTGCATTTATGATTGAGTCTTGTGTAGCACTGTTTGAGACATCCTATTTGAACTGCTGAACTTGAGTTTTACTTTAGGACAAGCAAAAGTTTAAGTTGGGGGTGTTGATTAGTCCACAAATTGGACTCATTTAGGGCTATATTTTAATAGAAATTATGTCCTCGAATGCTTATTTTATCTCAATATCTGATAAAAATCTTTAAGTTTCAGGTATTTCAAGTTTTAGTGGAAGCATGGACACTTAGGCGCAAAAAGGAACAAAAAGCCTAAAAAGAACAAAGAAGCTAAAGCCTGAGCATCACCAAGCACGCTTGGCGATTCGCCAAAGGGACGCAATTTGCCCTTTGTTCCAGTACGCGAAGCCCTGAAGTAGCAGGATCAAAAAGGCAATGAAAGGAGCAGTCGGCGTGTTGCCGAATAGTTCCGCAAAAAAGTACTATGTCGCCCAACGACACAAAGCACGACGATGCTGAAGGCTAGTGCAAGACGGTGACGAACTACATCAAAGGGCGAATCGCCGAGTTAATCAGCGATTCCGACTAACCTCGCCGAACAATCTGCCAACACTAATTTCTGAAGTCTATAAATATTAAACTCTTTATTAATTTTTAAGAGTCGAACATTTATTTTAATTTTCACAATAGAATAGTACTTTTTTCTCTAAGTGAGAGGGTCTTAGAGACTTGAAGGAGAAGAGGGTTTTCATCTCCAAGATTTGGAGTTGGGTCTCTTAGATTTTTCATTCTTGGCTTGCAACAAGACTTAAATCTTCATACCCATTTGAATGCAAACTCATTTAGGTATAAATTTCTATCTCTTGATGTGTGGCTAAAAACCCCAATTCTTGGGGTGTGATTTAGCCAATATGGGTTAAGATATTTGTTGGGTCTTGCTTGCTGATAGTTTATTTAATTTGTAGTTTAATTGTGATTTCGTTTAGTGGTTGTGTATGAATCTAATGAATTTGTAGTTGCAAATACAAGTTTATTTATGTGTTTTCGGCTTGCTCGAGAGAGAGGTCGTAAAACTAAGACCACTAATTTGAAAGCCTAAGGAGTGGGTCGCATGAGGTTCAGCCCGAGAGGGTGAGCCCTAGTCCCATATCCTAACACTCAGCTCGAGAGAGTGAGTGGGGTAAGGCGTAGGTTGGCCTTCATGCGGCAAGTGGGTGTCCGAGAGGAACCCATTTGAAACGGGGTAAGTTGCTCGAGAAAGAACTTATTTCCAAATAAAGCTTAGCCTAGTCACTATTACTCTATAATTTTTCTATCGAAAGCATGTACCCAATACTTTAGATTAACCCTTATTCAGGTCACATCCCAAGGATCCCCCTCTCATTGCTTAGATTCCATTGTTAATTTGTTGTTTTTATTTATTTGTGACAAAACCTCCATTTGATATTTGACACTTTGTGTCACCCCCTTTTATTTACTATGTTTTTACTCGTTAATGTCTTTAGCTACGACTAGGTAGAACTTAATTTTATTTTTCTATAAATTCTCAAAACCACTCTCTTGGGACGACCCCAACCCTTGATTGGGTTATTATACTATTGCACGATCGTAGACACTTGAATTGGAAGTTGTGTCATTGATTATGGCAAACATCACACGCGCATGGCCTCTTAGCGCAAAACCGCGATAACGACAAAGATTGTGAGAGTATAATGTGATATAATAAGACGCTGGACTTATAAAAAAAATTATTGGTTCATAGAAGTTCTAAACTTCACCAACTATTCTGTAAGTTTAATCTTGTTTTATCTAGGTCTGGTTCATAGTCTACGGACACCAAATTCGATGCATTAGACTCATATGTGAAAACCCAGCAAAACTTCTTATTTCATTCTATTTATTAATATTCTTTTTGAAATATGTAGGGGATTGTTGGAAAAATGATTCTAGTAGCTCAAAAAGAAACTTATTCATATTATTTTCTATATTCATCATATTCAATGGGTGTTAATATCCAGTTAATTGTCTTATAAGTCATTATTAATTTTGGCCTAAATATGGCAGTTGGCCAACGTCTATTTCCTTCTAATTGGTCTTCAATCTTTTGCCTTTAATCTTCATAAAACAGCCTTTATAATTCTTAATTCTTTTGACCGTTGGTTGATGACTATTTTTGGGTATATATATATTCCTCTTGTGTTCTTATGGAGAATAAGAAAAGATAGAAAACAATATACATTTTGAGAGTAAATCTTTCCTCCTATATTCTATTGGTGTGTTGAGTTTTGTTCTTAAATCTTTGTTAGTTTCTGACTCCTACTTTATACTAGAAGAGCTTGTTGAATCCTAGGGGATACACCCATATCGGGTGAAATATCCTTAAGGACAGTGTCTTTTGACACACCTCAAGCTATGAGAATTTCCTATAAAAGTTATTGATGAAGTACAAGCTTTGGTGAATTCGGCACAAGTGTTCGTGATGAAGGTATTTTCCGTAAGATTTCCACAAATGTAACTCAAATATTTCTAAAATAATTAAAATGTCCAAAAAGTTTCACCAAAAGACACTTTCATTCAATACAAAAAAAAACTCTCTTTAATTTTGATTTGTGAATAAGTTGGAGATTTAGAAATCACTACACTAAATGTACTATACACTACAATATTTTTCACACTTCTCATAATTCTCATTCTACACAAAGAAAGAAACATTATTATTTATGGGCAACCAACACAAATCTCACTAATTCAAGAGTTAATTACTTGTCTTCCCGTGAATTTTCAATATTACTATTTCTATCATATTTTGGTCTCTAGATACATGAATCTAGCGCATCAAGTTACATGTATCTCGAATACAGGCTAAGAAAATACATTTAATTATGTGTATCTAAATATGGAAGGTAAGTAAAACACATCAGTTTACACTACATCTTAGTTGATGACTCTCGTGATGTATCATATAAAGAGCAAATGGCTAGTGTCTTACGCTATTTTGATAGAAGGGGAAGTGTGATGGAGCATGGATCGAAATTATTGGTTTACTTGATCAACATTCTTTAAGTCAATCTTATATACATGGACAATGTTATGATGGAGTAAGTAATATACAAGGTGATATAAATAGGCTAACAAA
Source organism: Solanum raphanifolium (assembly GCA_036250405.1). NCBI lineage: Eukaryota > Viridiplantae > Streptophyta > Magnoliopsida > Solanales > Solanaceae > Solanum > Solanum raphanifolium. The sequence goes on along the minus strand of JAJOOE010001476.1, from coordinate 29,895 downwards.
ATTTATGCAACAAGAAAGTAAAGGTGAACTTGAAACTGGTAAGAACTTTTGATGCAACAAGAATGCATTGTTTTGCTCATCAATTTCAATTAACTCTTGTTATGGTTTCTAGAAGATGTGATGAAGTGCAAGAACTGATATTGTTGATTTCTGATATACTAAATATGGCGGGATCTTCTTTCAAGCATAGAGATTAACTTCACGAAGCTCAAGCAAAAGAAATTGAAAAGGCATTACGTAAAAGTGAACTTGAAATTGGTCAGGTCTTGAATCAAGAATTAGGTCTTGCTAGAGCAGGTGATACTCGATGGGGATCTCATTACAAATCTTTTAACAACTTTATCCTCATGTTTGGTCCTATCATTGATGTATTTGATGATCTTGTTGTTTATGCTCGTTTTGAAGAGAAATGTTGGACAAAAGGATATCTTATAACATGTTTAACATTTTATGTTATCTTCATGTTGCATTTCATGTGCATTGTTTTAGCCATCACAAATTATCTAAATGTCATTTTTCAAAAGAAGGAGCAAGACATTGCAAAGTCCATGTTACTTGTAGGAGTGGCAAAGCATCGATTGCAACAACTACGAGATGAAGGTTGGATTCACTTATGAATAAGGTATCTAAGTTTTGTATCAAATATGATATTTTGATATCTAAATTTGATGAGTTTTATGTTACCCGTAGAAGATCACGTCGTAGAATTGTTGAGTATACTGTTTTACATCATTATCCGGTTGAAGTATTTTATAAAATTATTGATTGACAACGTCAAAAACTCAATAATCGCGATGAGGTGACTATTGATTTGCTACTTTGAATTGCTTGCTTGAAACCAGTTGATTCTTTTTCTAACTTTGATATTGAATAAATACTCTACAGTTGACCTTCGCTTTCAACTTGAAAGTTACATTGTTGGTGTTAGCTAGGGACGATGATAAAAGGTTTTTCAATCTCTTGCTAATCTTTTCAAGATACGCATAGAGAAAAAGAAGCATGAAACTTATCTTCTTGTAGTTCGACTAGTTAAATTTGATTTACTTTTGCTGGTGGCTACTGCTATAGTTGAGAGACATCTCTCAGCGATGAAGTTGATTAAGACTGATTTACGAAATTGAATGGATGATGATCTTTTGAGTGGTTGTTTGGTTCCTTATATAGAGAAAGAAATATTTAGTACTATCTACAATGAGGCTATTATGAATACATTTCAAAATATGAAAACTCGTTGAGGATAGTTGTAGTAGTTTACTTGATTTATGTTTTATGAGTACGTTTTAAATAGTTTTTATTAATATGATGTTGTTATTTTATCAATTATTTATTATTTATTTATTTTAAAATATCGACACCACTTACAAAAATTCTATGTATGTCACTGCCTCTATCCAACAATAGTTGTACACTACTGACTTGACACACACCTTAAGAAACAATAATTAATATGGTAATATTACTATATTACCCTTTGAATATATTAAATTTAATGTTTTGGAAAATGTATTAGATACTCCTTTCATCCACTTTTAGTTGTCATGTTGCGCTTTTAGAAAGTCAATTTGACTAATTTTCAAAGTTAAATTAGATTACATTAATTCGATATTTTAAACCAAAAATTTAGATATTTAAAGATTATACGAAAAGTACTATAAGTTGCAATTTTTTTATAACAATATGATGAAAAAATGAATTGTAAAATGTTAGTCAAAGTTCTTATAGTTTGACTTTAAAAAAGAAAACCATGACTAATAAAAGTAAACGGATGGAGTATTAAATAATATTTAATAGCAAGAGAAATAGACACGAGGGCTCTTAATTTTCCAAACTGAACTAAGTATTGTTGGATAACTATTTTTAATATAATAGACAAGTAAACATGGATGGAGGGAATACTCCTCCATTCAACAATAGTTGTCTGGTAAACTATTTGTGAGATAACCAACAATACTTGTCCACTTTAAGCCCCGTAAAGTTGATTCGTTCGGTCAGGTTCAGTTATCAGGTGTTGGTTCATCCCACGAAGTAATTGAGGCGTAACATAAATTGAAACAAGTATAGCGTGATAACAACAACGCAAAACTTGAATCAATTGAAATTAACTTTTTCTGCATTTGTATTACCAAATTCATCATTATGATAGTTGCTACAAGCAATTTGGCAATATAGCTAGCAATAAACAAAAGAAACTGTTTCTAGTAAAAACAACACTGCTTAAACTTAGGGACTTGCCGCAACATGTTTTTTATTATCCTCGCGAAACAAAGTGCTAGTTGAAATTAGGCAAGCTGAACTATGGTGATGCTAGCCATGTGATCGCAATCGGGCTTCTTACTTTATGTGTTCCATCTTTCCATATCAGGGATCCAAATTCAGGTGCTTTTTGACGAGATATCGTTTTGAATGTTACCTGGTAAGACAGTTTCTGGTTTTTGCTGGTGAAATTTAATCGTGCTGGCTCGACCTTCACGACTGCGCCTTTGAATGATGAGACTACAACATGGTAATTTGAGATGGGAGAACCCACATTAGTGGCTGTTCTATGAAGGGTCAGCACTGAAACTTTTTCAGGAAATACTGCAGAGATGGCTGGGTAGTTCAAGTCCCCTGGATTAGCAAGCGAGTGGCGGCAAGTTCTGTTTGAGAACTTTCCGAAAACCATTAGCTGTGAAGGGCTGAGTTCTTGCGTGCACAAGAACTCGAAGTAATCTTGTGCCCCTATGTCATAAATCAGACCGGGGTCAACAGCTTTCATTGGATTGATGTGTCCTGCACCGTGATCATATGGGGTCGAAGGAGTCACGGATGAGGCATCTTTTAGAGATTTGTTAGTGTTATCATGAACATAAGCAGTTGTCATGAGTGCGGATTTAATTGCTGCTGGACTCCAATCTGGATGTCTGGCCTTGAGCAAAGCAGCAATGCCACTAACATGTGGACATGACATTGAAGTTCCAGACAATATATTGAAGTTCGTCCTTCGTTGATCAATTGGCAAACTAGACGGACCCAATGCACCAGTCCAACCAGCAAGGATATTCACTCCTGGTGCCACCATATCTGGCTTTAGAATCTCCAAAGTGAGGAAGTTAGGTCCTCTGGATGAAAATGCAGCAACCACCGGTGAAGGCCTGATCCCTAATTTAGTCCCAAGAAATCTCAAAGTGGCAGTAGCGTTTCTACCAGACGCGTAACGCTTGATTGCTCTTCCTTCTCTTTCACCAACTGCTACTGCCGGTAGAAGGTGACAATCAGCAACCAGCTCTTCACCATTAGCTGCAGTGTTTGTCAAAATCATTCCTACTCCTCCAGCTTCTTTTACAACTTGTCCCTTTTGAACTCGAGGACTAATTCCCCTGTCACATATCACAATTTTTCCAGCAACTGAAGCTTTATCTAAGGTACCATCTAAGCACAATGAGCTCGGCATGAGACTGCTCGAATTACTTCCTAAGTAAATCAAAGGAAACTGTTTTTGTGTTGAAAGATTCATCCTACCTTTATAAAGTGAAGCTCCCGTCACAATTTTCCCCGTCCCCAGCTTAACAGTTGCTGGAAAATCTCTATCCATAGTGCTTGCTCCTACTGTAGTGATCCATGGTGACACATTTGTTAGACTAATTGGATCAGGCCCACCATTTCCTGCTGAACATGAAACAAAAACCCCTTTCTCCATGGCCCCAAAAGCAGCAATTGACAAACTGTCGCGATTATAAGACGAAACTCCACCACCCAAAGAGATTGACAGAACATTAACCCCATCAGCCACAGCTTGATCAACTGCAGAAAGTATATCCGAGCTAAAACACCCACCCACCCAACACACCTTATAAGCTGCAACTCTAGCACCAGGGGCCATTCCTCTGGCAGTACCATAAGCATAACCCAAAAGATTAGCACCACGGACTACAGACCCTGCAACTGTTCCAGCAGTATGAGTACCATGCCCATCTTGATCTCTTGCCGATTTGAACTCACCCCTTTCATTTATTTTACCGGAAGCTGCTTCATACCCACGGAAAAACACTCTAGCACCAACAATTTTCTTGCTGCAATGATGCTTCTCAAAACCCCTCCCTGTTTCACAAACCCCTTTCCAGTGAGCTGGAACACTTGTCATTCCAGTATCATTGAAACTCGGACTTTCCGGCCAAATCCCAGTATCAAGAACACCCACAATAACATTATGGTCAGATAATCTATCTGCCCACAACTTACTGCTATCCTCACGGTCAAGCCCAAGAAACAGAGGACTTCTAGTGGTATGTAACTGATACTTAATCTCAGGAAAAACAGCTAAAACCCCATTTCGTTCTTGTAATTTTTTCACTTCTCCTTCACTAAGCTGAGCAGCAACACCATGAAAAGCAGTCTGGTAGCTGTAAAGTATCCTTTCTTCTTCATCCCCTGTTTTTTCTCCCTCTGGTGTAGATGGCAGTACTGATTTTACTAGTGATGAGTACCATTTAACATGGTCGATGAATACATCTGGTTTAGCCCATTTATCCATTTGGATAATGTAAGTTTTCTTTGTGTTTGGGATACATTTGGCTAGGTTGATAGCAAGACATAGTGATACGAAGAAAAACAAGCATTTCACTAGTATTCCAGCCATTCTTTGAAGAAAACAAAGGAGAATGAAGAGTTGAAGAAGAGAGGTTTGAATATGAATAGTATTATCTGGGAGTGCGTCGGTGTGTTAGATAGTATTGAATACTTAGCAGAATGGATGGGCCATTAATGTGTCTTCTTGTGTTGGTAAAAAAAGTAGGTGGTTGTTTTCATGAATGGTAAGTTGGTTAAGGCTTTTATTGAGACTATGCGGTGCATGCATCACTATTCTTTTCCTAATCAAAGCTCTTAGGATCGAATTTTAGAGTCCTATAATGCACAATTCTAAAATAGTCAAAATTCACTACAAATATTGAATATCAAATGGACAAAAAAGGCTTTTATTAAGAAAGGGAAGCTGGCACAAATGGGTTAATAGTTATGGGACTATGGTCCATGTGTTTCCATGGTTAAATAGTTAAATGCTGCATTATTTTTCATAATAACACACTTGTACTTTGAGAAGTTTATAAACCACTAATTATGTTTTACAAGACATAACTTAATTTATACATAATATTTTTTGTTTCCCATTCAATGTCCAAAATCTATATTAGAGATCTGACTAAATTCAAATCACACACTGCAGGACTTATTCGTGAGTGACACTTTCAATAAAATTTTCTCCATATTCAAAACTCGAATCCGAGACATCTGGTTAAGGGTAGAGCAGTCTCACCACTGCACCACAATCCATATTGATGTTTGTACATAACTTATGTCAAAGTGTAAACTAAGTTTAATAGTAATTCGTAAAATTATGTCTTGACACGTAACTTATTTCTCCATAACGAGATTTAAGGAATAGCCTCACTGATAGAGGATTCAATAAGAGTTTGTTGATATTTGATTTTAGTGCACTATTCTTAACACAAGTAGATTGATCTTTTTTTAATCATATGGAATTCATGTGGAAGAATTACACCATATTAGATTCCCTCATTCATTCATCGATTTCATTGCTTTTTTTTTTGTTCTAGGTATGACAAAGATCAAGACTCTTCTAAGATTTGATTCGATGATATACCTTTTTTCTATTGTTCTTAGACGGATCTCTCACTTGATAAATAAAAAGACTTTAACTTTAAAGATTTATCTTCTTTCCATTCACCGATTCGTTTAATAAGAAGAATGCGAGAAATGCTTAGTACTATAATTTTTTTGCTACTAGTTTATTCATGTCACACTTCTGCTTTCCTCACTCTTTGATTTGCTCGCGTAGTAAAACAAAAAAAAGAAGCATCTATAGAGAAGGCAAAAATTGTCTATTCAAAATAGGTTATAGTAAAAAATAGTCAAAAATAGATTGACCCATAAATTTTCATTAATCTAGACATAAATGCAAAAATTAAAAATCATCCAATAATGCTAAAGCTAGCCCAATTATTGTTTTAACTTCAGGTACTAACTCTAGCCTATAGGAAAGAAATTTTTGCACAAAGTTTCTGTCACTTGAGACCTAACTACCTTTTTCCTTACGATTTGAAAGCCACTTTTAATTTTCAAATTACTTATTTGTTCAAGGTCCCATTATTAGTGGGCTTCTCGTACCAAATGGCATATACAGTCAGTGTTCTGAATAATTATGACAAATGTAACCGCTTAAGTTGCTTTATAAGATTTGAGCCTATAATATAGGCATAATGAACGAATATTTTATCTGATAATTTATGTGTATTATATGACATAAAATAAGATGTATGTATTTACTTATTTAATTTTATATAAATTGAAGGTAACATGAGTATTGTAGTTCCCCTTATTACATATTTATGGGCATCACAATCAATAATGTTCACCATCGGCCCCGAATCCGATGTAAAGAGTAACCGATACAGTAGATTAAAACAGCAATTCTCCTAAAGACACTCATCTGCCTGACACATGCTCATCTCTCACTATAATTACTCACTAAAAGAGTTCTTTGATTTTTAATAATAGAAAAGTGTGCATCATATTCCAAATCAAACTAATTTGGATTTGATTATTTTTACTTTGATTCGGTTTAATTCGGTATTTTTAGATCGAGTTTTTGCTGCGAATGAAAAATAAAATGAGGACAAAATCAAAGTATAAGATACTTAAAATTTAAAAATATGTTAATGAATGATGTGTCTCACTATGGAACACTTATTATGCTAACTAAAAGACTATGGACCCGTTTGACCATAGATTTCCCAAGTAATATTTGGGAAGGAATTTGGCAAATAGTTTTTGTCCATACAATTTGTCATTATTTGGCAAAAAATTTTGGTAAATATCCCAAATTCCCAAATACTAGTTTTTTTTTAGTATTTGGGTTAAATCTCATTATTTGGGATCTTTTAAAAATTGAAATTTTACACCAAACTTTTATCTTTTACTAAAACACCCTCTATAGTAGTTGTTTGCGTTGTATTACATAATTGTTTACATGAACACCAAAATAGTGATGAAATATTCGGTGAATATGAAATTGATGATATGGTTATTGATGAAAATGATGAACAATTGGCTCAGGATAACAGAGTCATGTGTTTTGTCTACTTCACGATGTATGGAATGATGCTTGTTGCACTCACTCCAAACTACCACATTGCTCCAATGTCATGAACACTACTTGTTATGTGTTTTAGCGAAGATCCAATTGACTTGTAATACAAACTTATGGTTAGTTTTGATAGTTTTAAAAACTCATGGGTATAAATCATATTTTTCTAAAAAAGTGAAATATGTTTTCCAAATACTATGGCCAAACATATTGTGAAACTTCACCCAAATTTTCACCCAATTAATAATATTTGCCAAGAATATTTGGAAATTTATGACCAAACGCTAGCTATATTTATCTTTGTTAAGAGCATTGTGCCTCCAACTACTTCTCGAGAAAAACAAGGACAAAGACGGGTTCCTTTACATAATGTACATTGATAAAAATATATTTGGATTCCTCTTGGAAATTAATATTTGAAGTTAACTATTGAATTGTACATTTGTTGCTACTTTGATTTGTTCATAAATGATTTGATTATTAGTTGACTTTTTATTTTTAGTCAAGAGAATGCATATATATATTTATATATATATATATATATATATAATGATTATTTTTAATTTTTAATTATTTAAATAAAAGTTTGGTTCTTCGGTGTACCTAAGTTCTGAGATCTTACACTGAACACCGAACCGAAGAATCGAACTTTTGAAAAAATAATATTGAACCGAAAAACCAAAGAACCGAATTAGTTCGGTCTTTCAATTTTCCAGTATTTATGTCACCCCTACCAAATAGGATTGTGGTGATGTGATGAGTATTTATTCATCCTTAACTAAGGGTTTGACGCCTTTGTTAGGAAGCGATTTTACTTTTAATGTGACACTTTTCAGCATAAATTTAAATTTAATCAAATTTTAATATAAATATTGAATACCGAGTGAAAAAATATAAAGAGAAGTAGGTGGGTATGTAGGTAAGAAATTGAATAAGGAGCATTCAAAGCCATGCTACTGTGGGGTTCGTGACAAGCTAAATGGTCGCCAAATTTGACTACTTTCCCCATCAGTAAACACACATCAAACTGTGGGCCACACTTGTATGCTAATATTATATCGTTTGGACATGTAATATAAAATTATGATTCAAAATTATAAAATATGATTAAAGTAATAATATATATAAATATATGAAAAGATATAACTTATATATCTAAATAGAACTTTAATTTTATATCACTTTAATCATATTTTATAATTTTGAATCATAATTTTATATTACATGTCCAAATGATATATCCTCAATATTAGCAAGCAAGTGTGGCCTACAGTTTGATGTGTGTTTACTGATGGGGGAAAGTAGTCAAATTTGGCGACCATTTAGCTTGTCACGAACCCCACAGTAGCATAGCATGGCTTTGAAGTATATATATATATATATATATGAAAATCTAACAAATTGAGAAATTATCAAAAAATTTAATTCTTATATATTTTTATCAAATGAATAAATTATAATCATAAATAAGATATTGAAATATTTTAAGACGCCGCTATAATAAATTACATATCTTATGTTCTTTTTCAAAATAAATATTTGAAATTACAATCTTTTAAATATATATAATTATATAAAGGTTTACTAATCAACAATTATAATACTCTCTCTAAATTACTATAAATAGTGATCTCAAATTACTAGTCATTTACAAATTCAAGATATAATTAATTAAGATATTCATATTCTATCCTTATAAAAAAAAAATTAAAAAACAAGTTTGTAAATGTAACGACTTGTTTCCGTCGTTATAGAAAAGCCAATGGGGAAAGAATTTGGGGCCAAAAAACTTTTAAGTAGTAACTTTGAATTTCCTAACCTAGTTCAGATTTGAACGAAATCGGAGCCAGTAAAGTCTAGGAAAATCTTGTAACAACTGGGTGATTTAATTATGATTTTGATTACATGAGTAAATAGCTAAGACGTTAAGAAACCCGTACGACTTTACGAAATTGAATTCGGGTGAGTAGAACTCCCGAAACTGATCTTAGTGTGAACGAGTATTTTCTGAGTGTCATGGGATGAAGGTGTGCTGTGAAATGAGGGTATTGGAATTATTAAAATTGCTCATTGTTCCGTGCAACCCGCTATAACAGAATTTTCTGCCGCCAGGGCGGGGACGTTGTAGCGGGGTGAGACCGTTGTGGCGGGACAGACGCGATTTAAGTCAGAAATAAAACTCCAAAATCGTTTTATTCTGCACTTTTTGACTTTGAGAGCTAGGAGATGACCCCAGGTGAGTTCTTGACCGTTTTTCACCATTCTTGAGGCTAAAGGTAAGGTTTTCTCTTCCCGAATCCGTATTTCGATTCGTAAAACGTAGTTTCTTGGGTAATTATCATTGGGGAAAGGTTTTGATCTGAAGTTAATGGTGGAAAAATCCCTAATTTGGGTATTGGGATCTTGGGTTAGCCTAGGGTTGATAATGTTGATTATAATCTGAGTAATTAGGCCTCGTTTATTGATCCTTATGTTAATTGTATGTTTTTAGACCACGAACAAGCGGGAAGAATTCGGAAAGGGAAGATTCAAGTGTCTTAGGGGATTCAAGCTTGGATTCGAGGTAGGTGATGGTTGTGATTTCATGTTGGTGTGATATATGTTTGTAATTGCTCATTATAATGCATGTATGTATGTGAATGTTGCATTTATTGATTACCCTAATCGTAATGAGGATAATTGAACAATTGTATGCCATGAATCACCTCTTGTTGTATGATTGTGAGAATATACATTGTGATTGTGATTGTGGTTTGTTGAATGGATCGGTTGCCACGTTCCAGCATAAACATGGGATCGATTGGCACGTTCCGGTATAAATATGGGATCGGTTGCCACATTCCGGTATAAATATTAGATCGGGTACCACGTTCCAGTATGCTAACAGTTTGGGTGTGGGTTCCATGAGAGTACCATTGAATTGGGTTCCGTGAGAGGACCATTGAATTGTGTTGTGTATCTACTTGTGATGATTACATTGATATCTAATGATGATTGATATTAGAAGATTGTATGTTGCTCTAAATTGATAACCAATGTGTATTATTGAGAACGTATGATACTACATTGATCCTGAAAAGATGACTAATATTATATATGTTCGGTATATGCATGTTTTATAATGTTGTGGTTACTTGCATGTGTTTCACTTATTGGGATAGCCGTGTGATCCTACCAGTACACTGTGGTTGTGTACTGATATTGCACTTGCTTGTTCTTTGTTGAGTACAGGGTATCTTCAGGCGACTATTGATAGACCTCAGCTAAGTGACTATTGAGCGTGACCGGATTCAAGGGTGAGCCAGTTTTTTCAGGCTACTATGGATCTCTCTTGTTTAAGTCCATTCTTTTCAGACTCAAACTATTTGTTTAAGGTGTTTTGTTTAGCTTCGGGGTTGTACCCCTTGTTCTTAGGCTTGTCGTTAGTAGAATTTTGGTACAATGACTTTCAAGTGATAAGGGTTAAGACTTTCGCATTAGTTTGGTTAAGTTATTTGTTTAAACCTTTGGAGTTTATGGGAACTTTATATAATTTCTGCATTTAAACCTTCTTCCGTATCTTTAAATGCCTTAGTTTTCTTAAAATTTGTTTGTTTGGGTTGTAGTAATGGTTCTCCCACCGGAGGGTTTGTGTGGGTGTCAATCACGATGGTCAGGGTCGTGATAGTAAAGTATCAAAAAAAAGTTCTCAAGAGATAAATTAGTAAAACTATTCTCTTTCTTGTTTATGTTTTCTTAAAGGCATGTACAAACAATCTCTTTACGTTGAACATTATTTTTAAAAAAAAATTAAAATGATGAATTTTTTTACAGTACAAAATATAAACTTATTGATCAACTTTTATATTTAAAATTTTTGAAATCTCAAATCATGCATTTTAAAAAGTTTAAAATTTGTAATCCTAATTTAAATCACAGGGCCAAAGTACCATTTCACTCTCAAGTATAAATCCCACATTTTAAAATTGAGGCATTATATAAAATTACTCCTTATACTATTTACACTCGGGGATCAAAAAATAAAAATATAAATATGTGAACTAAAATGTAAAGAACAAATTTCAAAAAATAAAATTTTAAAAAATTAGGTAAATTTCACTCTCAACAAGAATTGAACATGCAAATTGGAGATAATATTTGCAATCCAAGTTGCACAGTCTTATACCACTAGCTTATCACTCTTTTTTGTTTGAGATGATTCAAACTTTGTATACAGGGAATCCCTAGTATATATATAAAAATATTAAAATCTATTTTATATATAGTGTAATTTTTTAGTAAGAATTTGAATGAACCTCTGACAGTCACATAGGTCTGCCCCCTTATACACTAGGCTAAAATGATAAGTATTTGAAATTAGGTCTTGGATTTGGATAGCTTAGTAGTGTGTGGCCCAAAATTGATTGTTTTTCTTTTAATCATGGAAAAAAGGATAAATATATCCCTGAAGTATCGTAAATGGAATGCAGATACTCTCCGTTTAATTTTTGGGACATTGGTGCTCCAGTCGTCAAAAAATTAGAGCATATATATCATTCACTCTAATGGAAGACTAAATAGGGACATGTGACACAATCTTATCCGTCGATTCGATATTTAATAAATGTTGGGTCGGTGGATAAGATTATGCTACATGTATGTCTGTTAGTATAGAGGGTATATATGCTCTAATTTTTGGATGACAAAGGCATCAATGTCTCAAAATTATAACGGAGGATATCTGCATATCATTTATAATAATTCAGAGATATATTTGTCATATTTCCCTTAAATTATATAAGCTGCATTCAACATAAAAAAAGACAGGATAGGAGATTCGGTGAATGCCTGTATTAACTTTTAGTTTCAAGGTACTTAATTGATTTTTATATTTTATAATTTAATAATTTAATATAAGGGGATCTCTCTAACTAGTAAATGTTGTGCTCCGGGTTCATTTCTTTTCGGGACTTAATTGTAATTGTGCTCTTTCATTTGTTTGTTTTTGCATATACTTAACTAGATGTACTTTATCGAAGGTAGTAATGGAGTCATAAGTATTTTTGGATTCGAGTCTTCCTGAATACAAAGTTAGATTCGAGTCCTTCTGAATACAGAGTCGTTTTTGTTAGAAAGCGTTTTACTATCTAATGTAGAACTTCCTGATGTCAATTCAAATTTAATCGAATTTCAATATAGGTATCGAAGACCAGGTATAAAAATCTCATTAACGCCGTGTCTACATACAATCACAAGTAGTGGCTGCCAGCATCTTAGAGCTACTACTGGCTCCAACAACTTACTTGCGAATTAATTAACTCAACGCACTAATTAAGGAAAGTTGAAATAAATGAAAAATATGCCACTAGGGAATATGTTTGCTTGATATTAATGTAAAATCACTGTCAAACGAATGTTATTAGGATGGATGAAAGTTTATCTGCCATTAATCAAAGATCTTCAATTTGAAAATAAGTAAAAAAAAAAAATCAGTATAATAATCATAGGTAATAAGAAGTTAAATTAATCAGACTAGTACCAAAAAAATAGCAAAACCTTAAGTAAATTTTAATTTCTAACCATCTCAAAATCAAATTCAGATTTATGAGTTCAAGTTGAAATTGGGCAGGCCTAACTTCATACCTGAATGTCTTAAGCTGAAATTTAAACTTTGAAGTTTGAATAGAATTAAACACCTAGTGGATTTGGAAAAGAGGTTTTTTTCTTCTCTAAAACATGTGGCTTATTCGAATTACATAATAAAAGTTCTTGAAATCAGAGGACAATCACGCCGACGGTTTATGTTCATGAAATGAGAGTGTGTTTGGATTGACTTAAAAGTTGATCAAACTTATAAGTCAATTTTTTTTACTTTTGTAAGTGTATGACAAATATAAAAATAATTAAAATAAGTTATGAAGTGCTTGACAAGGTTAAAAATAACTTAAAATAAGTTTAAAAAATCAAAAGTAAGTCTCCCATACTTTTTAATTTTGACTTAAAAGTTATTTAAGTTTGACTTTTTATTTTTGACTTAAAAACTACTTTTAAAAGTCAATTCAAATGGGCTCTTAGTCATATGCTTCAAGAAATAAGTACTAATTTACCTTTAGTTAAAGTCAATAATTATACATTGTCTATATAACATGCAAGAATGATACTAATTAAACCATACTTTGCACTTTGTCTAATGTAAGATAAGCCTTTTCAAAAAGGTTATTGGGGTCTTTCATCAAATTGAACTTTTTTGGCTATCGTTTAGTATAAATGAAAAACTTAAAAAAGAATTATCTTTCAAGCTTTATGACATAAGAATGCACTACTTATTTATCTGATGATAAAATACATTTGTGTGTTAAGTTTACTCAACTTGAAATGATTAATGCAAAGTGTGTCTATATTCGTTGGGGTTTGAAGTGTCAATTTTCTCTTTCGGTTCGCACCATATGCTAAAAATGATTTACGGTGACACAATTGTGTTATGATTAGTGGACTAGCCACATGTATTTCAAGAGACGTAATTGATATCCTTAGTTGGAAAATCGTCTTGTATAGCTAGATAAATGTTCATCTGTAATTTCACCTAATGACATTGGGAACGATGGTTTTAAACTTTTAATCCGGATTTGCCTTATGGGTGAATCTTCAAGTTTAAAAGTCATAGGTATTGTCCATAGAAGAGTCGAAGTTTTACTCATGAGTCGAGTCAGGTCAAAAGTTCAAGACCACTCACCTCCAACATCATTTTTCAAATTCCCTCTAGGCTCTAATTGGGGCTTGCATTCAATTTATAATGTTAAGTTATAGTTCAACCAACGAGTTTATCAATACGACTGAAATATACATTGATAGTATATATATGTTTTGTATAAATATGTATATAAAGTAAAAATATACACAATATATAGATTTTGCATATATTTCGTAAACTAGTTGACCGAATTGTTTAGGACGGTACGTATTCATCCTAAGGGATATCCATCAATACTATCAGCCCATGGACCTCTTTGGGCTTCCCCACAAATGGGCCTAATACATTCCCAAATTATACTAATACACTTAGGACCACTTCCCATCCCAAGCATCCAAACTTTGTCACCTTTTTTCATCCTTTCTTTAGCCTCCAAATATGCCAATTCATACCACAAAGAAGAAGAAGATTGATTCCCAAATCTATGCAATGTCATCAAAGCAGCTTCCATATCACTCTCACCAAGATTCAACCCTTTTCCTATCTCCTTTATCACTGCCCTTCCTGAAGTTGGTAAACAAAAATGATTTATCACTGACTTAAAATTAGGCACATAAATCTCTACACTTGATTTTTTGTTTACCATTTTCTTTTTCAAGATTGAAACCCCATACAAAACTTTCTCAGTAAAAGGCAAAATTTGTGAACCAAGAATTGTTATGTTAGACCTAAGTGTTTCTCCTGCTGTTTCCAATAAGTTTCTCTTTAGTGTAACTCCAGTATATCCATCTGAATCCTCTTCGCGATACGCAGAAAAATACCCCTTGTCATCATAAGCTCTCTGAGTTCTTAGAGTTTTAACAAGCTCGTATTTTGCTCTGTTTTTCGATTCTTTTTTATTTGAAATTAAAATCCCAGCAGCACCCATTCGGAATAAGCAATTAATAACGAGCATTGATGGTTCTTTTCCAGGATACCAACCTGTAGATAAAATCTCTGTGCTAAGGACAACAGCTATCGAGTCCTTATGAGGTTTAAATATGTTTTGAGTTATGTCAATAGCTAACGCGCTAGCACTGCAACCCATGCCACTAATTGTGTAACTTTTAATGTCTTCTCTCATGCCGAATTTGTTTACAATGATGGAAGAAAGGGATGGGGCAGGGCAAAATCCACTGCAATTGACAATTAAAACATCGATATCACGTGGGGTGAGCTTGGTTTTAGCCAAAAGGTCTTCGAATACAGGGAAGAGTACCATGTGCACTTCACTAATAACTTCTTGATAGTCTGATTTTGGTGGAATGTAATGAAGTGCAGGAGGTATATATGTTTCATCACTTTGTCCTGATTGATTCAAGATTTTAGTCATGAAAGTTATGCTCTGTTTATCCATGAAATTTCGGGTATGTTCGATGAAAGTCGAGTGAGGAATTTGACAGATACTTGGTGGCTTTAGACATGAATAGTCTACAAGGTATATTGGTGAAGGTCTTGATTTCAAGATTAAAAGGAAAATGTAACATGAAAGGATCACAAGATGAAACATGTTGAGCTCTGCTTGTAGAAGAATAAGCAGAGCTTCTATAGTAAAGAAGATGAAAAGACAGAGAAGTTTGGTTAGTTCCATGAGGATTAAAAGAAAATTGAAGGTGGAGTGGAGTGGAGGAATGAAGTTGTGGAGTGTTGAAGGGGATTATATAGGCCATATACATGCACAATCACCTATGACATGAAATTTCATTCCTGATTTAAATTTATGAGATGAAATTAGTGTTTCGATATGTGATTTTATATTTTTAAATACAAAAAATGATCCATAAATAAAAATCTCACCATTTTATATAATATATGGAAATATCAAATGAATGATAATTTTTTTTACGGAATATGAATATGATGATATAGTTACTAATGATATTGATCATGTTCAATTTTATTAGGCGCTATCCATCAACAACTACCTAAAATTCGCACTAACTTTCACTTAAAAATCTCAACTAACCCTTGTTCATTTTAAACACCTAATGTCGGGCCCGTATGTCAAGACACTCTTTGCTGTTGTTGCAAAGTGAGTGTGCTACACACATGAATGATACGTGAGAGACTTATTTTACCTATTTTATTTTATCTTTTCTCTTCTTCTTCCTCATTTTCGAATCAAATGCATCTCCCGTTATTTCTCCAAAAGCTTATAGTCCTTCCATGGATGTCAAATTTTTTGACACAAATTTGTTTTTTAGTTGCAATAGCCAAATTGAAAGAAGATTGGTTCATTCCAAAATTAAGAATAATATATCAATGTTGCAAGTTAAATCTTAACTCCTTTTTCCAAAGGATGGAGAATAAAATTAAGTAAAAGAAAATAATTTTAGCCTAATGCACAATGAAAGAAGAATTGATCTTTATATATAGGGGAAAACATCCCTGATTACTGTCTACAATATTCACTTGAGTTTTCATGCATCCATTATAACTCACACTTATATTTCTAAACATTAAATCAAATGAAGAATGAGAGGGTGCGACGAAATAGACGATAAAATGGAGTGGGTATGGTGGAAAGACCATGAAAAAGGAAGAAGATAGCAGATAAAATAATAATATGTAAATAGCGAAAAAGACCATGAAAATTGAAAAAGGAGAAATATGACAAAGAAGATGACCGTGGAGATACGAATTATGTGATGATCATAGAATATTTAGTTCTCTCCAGCTCTTATTTTCTTCATGCTTGTTAATTAGTAGAGGTCTGTTACCTCATAGGATTGACAAGGTAAGGCCTAGCCCCCCTTGTTTATACTTGTTTCTGTTGAGGATTTTTGTTTTAATAAAAAACTGCTAGACGCTCTGTCTAATGGTATAAATTTTAAAAAAAATGATGACCGTGGAAGTGGAGGGAGGAGTCCACTTAGCAAAATAATTTTTCTTTTAATTATTTGGATAGAAAGACCACATGTCATTTATTCATTGGTCACTTTGTTATGTGTTTTTTACCCTTATTTTTTCTCTTTAGGGAAAATAGCAATTTTGATCCTCAATTGTATTTTTGTGTGTTTAATAATATTGTTTTACAATGAGTTGGCATGATATAATTGACCATTTAATTCATGTGGTCACGCTTGGTTAATATGCGCCTAGGATCGACATGAGATTGTGAAAAAAGTGTCAAAATGACACACTGAAGCTGACATGAGATGTTTAAAATGAACAAAGAATAGTTATGGTGATTAAGAGAAAGTTGGTGTCAACTTTAGATAATCTAATGTACTAAACAACATACCAATATTGTTGCACAAATAAAAGAAGCATTGTACCTTACTCTTTTTCATTAGAGTGATGCATTTTTCGCATAAAAAATATTCATAAAAAATAATATATTATGTATGTATAATTCAAAAATAATATGTATATAATTTGTTGATTTGATTTGATTTTTAAAAATAAAACTAAAATTAAATATTATTAGTAATTTTAAAAAATATAAAATCAAATTAAATATAACTCGATTTGGTTCAATTCTTTTATTTAGATTAATTTTTACCCAAATCGTTGCAATAATAGAGAAGAAATTGTGAAAATTTTAAGGGAAGAATAAAAAGGGAAATTATTCTGTTTTCACTCACATTCTCAAGGAAAGTTAGGAACACCTCTTTATCATGTCACCGTAAATGACTTAATAGACATATTTTAAAGAAAAAAATTGCTTAATTATACTAATATTTCTATCGTATTTATTAATTCTCCTTAAAGTTTAAATTAATTACATATTATCTCACTAATTAATAATTGCATACCAAATTTCAAGTTAGATACACCTAAATATACATGTATTCTTACTACCAGATACACTAAATAGGGAGAGAGGCAAGCAAGCGAAATAGGAGGGAGACGAATGAGGTAGTCTATGTATCCTAGTTACATGCAAATTACACTAGATACATGTATTTGAGATACCAAATACATTGCAGATCCACTCTGAAATAAAGATACATAGGGAGAGAGGCGAGCAAGAAAGGAAAAGAGGTGAGTGAGAGAGTCAGACACATGCGAATCCAATTGTATATAATGTATCTAGAACAAATTACACCTAATTTTGATCTCATATATCTGAGATACATGCAAATTCACATGGATACATGTATCTGACACGCCTAGATACATGTATCCGAAGTCCAAATTCTGGTAAGATTCGTAATATTAGAAACTCGCGTGAAAGGAAGTAATTTGCTCATAAACTAGTAAGATTTGTATTGTTTACCCTATTATAAGTGAAGATGGAACGCCAAAATGGAATAAGATTAAGTTAAAGTATCAAAATAGACGATTTCAAAACCAGGTGGCTATGTATTTATTTGACCGATTATATATCTATATTTGGAAAACGTCTCAACTAATTTTTGTTGCATTATTATTAAAACCCTATCTAAATTTTCGAGTAGTAATTGATCTTATAAATGCAAATTATGTACATGTTCTGCAATATATATAAAACTATAGTATTCTAGTTGACTTGTAAGCCATTGTGCTATCCACTTGAATCCAGAGGCTGACTAGATCACTGTTCATGTTGGATCAGTTTCATTTTTATACACAGACACTATAAGTTTTGTATACTAATCATGTTACTCAAATAAGTAAGTGCAAGTAAATACTCGTTAACCAATGGAATTAGTTATTCCAAAAATAAGATAAGTGACCTTTGAAAACAGATTAATTGCATTGATTATGCATATACCAACATTCATTACATGTCATCAATTAGTGGATATAAGTTACATTGTTTATAACAGAGATTGTGATAGAGTGGTAAGTACTTCTACCTTTTTAATCAGAAGTTTCGAATACGAGTTTTTCTGAGTGTGGAATCGCCTTTGATATATAGAAAATGTTTCACCCGTAATGTAAGACTTCTCTAGGCGAATTCAAATTTGATCAAGCTCTAATATAAATAGCTGACATTATTTAATGAATCATTCTTTGACTAACTAGTTGTGTGTTTAGACTCTAGAGTCCACAAACCTAAGGAGGTCTTTCTGAGATAGTGAATTCTCTTATGCAAGTTGGTTCTAAGTTCTAAACTCTAACTACTCTCTTCATCTCAAAATATTTATAGTGTTTTTTATTTAATGAATCAATCTCTGACTAACTAGTCATGCGTCTAGACTCTAGAGTCCACAAACCTAAGGAGGACTTTCCGAGATAGTGAGTTCTCATATGCAAGTTGGTTCTAAGTTCTAAACTCTAACTACTCTCTCCATCTCAAAATATTTATAGTGGTTTTTTATTTATACATCTCTAAGAGATATAGGTGCTTAACTTGAATTCTATCGGTTTTGTATCTTTGTTGATTTTTTAAGATATACGTGTTATTTATTTTTTTATTTGCTTATGCGAGTGATTATTCTAGCTATTTAAAATAAAATATTTTGATGTATATTTAAGTCAAGCAGATTTTATTTTGAATTTCTTATACTGTTTTAATCATTGTTCTAATTAGGGTTGTTCATAGTTATGGTTAAATTATCAAATCGAACCGTAATTCGAACTTAACCGATTAAAAAAATCAATATTTGGTTTGATTTGGTTTTAAATTTTGAAAACCGATACTATTTGGTTTGGGTTTGGTTTTACTAAGAAAACAACCACAAAAATAACCAAACCGAACCGATAGATTAGATATATAAATTTTATAATTACTTATATATTATTCATAAATAAAATATAAATATTTTGTTAAATTTTAATTAACTTTAAGTCTTTAACTTTACCATTTTCTCAAGCTCAACACTTAAATTTTAGCCTAACTATTACAATCCTAGGTCCAAGTCCATCAAAATCCTCTACTTAAGTCTTTACCCACCCTAGCTTACATAAAATAGTCACATTTTCTCTTAATTGAATCACTAACTCTAGTATTGCTTAATTGAATCGACAATAGCTTTCATGTGGATTGTTCATATACTAGGCGTTCATGTCTATTGAGATACGTATGTCCTCAAAAATTTTATTACTTTCAAATTGTAAAAAACAGAAAAACTGAATCAAACCGAACCAAACAGACAATAACTAAATCGACGATTATTTTTTCGTTTGATTTGATTTTAGAAATTTAAAAAAACAGACTAGATTGATTTGATTTTGATTTTAACCAATAACCAATTCAAATCGAACCACGAACACCCCTAAGTTCTAACTCATGGAAATGTAATTTAGTCAATAAGACTCGCACCAACGTAAAGGGACAGTCATCTTCATAAATAAATATAAATTCGATGTTTATCGGCCTATCCATATCCATATTCGGAGACGTGTTTTAAGAAATTTGCTAACGATACATACATTATTCAACATTTAGATTTTAGCCTTTAGAGTCCCAAAATTTTATTTTCATATAACCGTTAGCGGAATCATGTGATTTACTAGTATTTAGGGGTATTAAATGAGCGAATTGAGCTGAAATTAGAGAGGTTAAAAGGTGTTGAATTGAAGATCGGTTGGATCATGACCCGCCTAAATTTAATTTAAGCTAAAATAGATTGGATTAAAAATTGAGGTCATGTCCTATCCTATTTTGATCCACTTAATCAAAACAAAGAGTGTGCATACTTCAAGCTTTTATACACACACTTATACTGTAAAATATTGTATATTAGTTTGTATTTTTACATAGTTTTGTGAATTATGAAATTTGAAATTGTCTTACGATAAATAAAATCACTAAGACTTGTCTTACTGTTGATTGTTGTTAAATTATATACTAATCTAAAGGCAAAGCGAAAGTCAACTGTAGGACAAGTCCAAATAATTTTATTGACAATTCCAAGTTTCATAATTCACAAAATGACAAAACTAACAATTTTTATTGATTTATATGTTTTAATTGTTACATAATCTTGTGAATTATGAAATTTGGAATTATCTTATAGATAAAATCATTAGAATGTCTATTTCTCTCCTTTGATAATTCTTTAATTTCAATTTTGGTACATTTTACATATTTTTAATTTTGGATTATAACATTAAAAAAATCTTTACTTTTTTCTAAATTTCGTGTCAGTTCAACCTAGACAAATAGATTGAAATAGAGATGGTATAAAGATATACTCCCTCTGTCTACTTTTAATTGTCATGTTGCGTGTTTTGAAAGTCAATTTGACTAAATTTTCAAAGTTAAATTAGATTACATTAATTCGATATTTTAAACAAAAATTTAGATATCAAAAACTATACGAAAAGTACTTTAAATTCCATTTTTTTGCATATCAATATGATGAAAAATACATCGTAAAATATTAGTCAAAGTTATTATTGTTTGACTCTAAAAAATGAAATTATGACAATTAAAAGTGGACAAAGATAGTATAATAAACCAGTTAATTATTCAAGTATGCATATAAAACTATCATTTATGACAAAGCTATTTTTGGATGAGAGATGTAAAAGACAGTAAAATTCATTTATTGAGACTGAAATCATCAACGAAAAGCTGTAGGTATTTCTAACGAAACGTAATTTTAATTAACGGGTGATGGGGAATATATAGATTATTGTCCAGCTGGATTTTTATTAATGGAAGAATGCTCTTATGTAATAAAATATAGTACTATAACCGTCACAAAATGTTTAGTAATTAAGTTATTCTGCTAAACTTTAATTTGTAAAAAATTCTAAATATGGCACAAGTATGTAGTTGTAAGAAAAAAAACTAATTACATGTTAAAATTTACTTTTCTTCTTACTATGGTCTAAATTAATGATTTAAAAAATTGATTTTTTATTTTTTAGTATAAGCATATACTTTACTGTTTTTTCAAGTCTAAATTTTTTATTAGTTGCAAAATATTTAGTTTCTTTTTAGTTTAATATGTATGAGTAAAATAATATATTCTCCTTATTTTATTCTCTTTAATTGCTTATGAATAGTAAACTATACAAAGAGTTATCATTCATTTTCTCTTTAATTTAATTGCATTCTAGTTTCTTTAATTTCATAATACTAGACTGGATTAAAACTTTTGAAATCAAACAAAAACAACAAAGGGGGGAAAAGAGTATTATATTTGATTTCAAGTGGTTGTCATTGCTCGAAATTTTCAAATATGTCTCACAAAATAGTGATACTGATGTGTTAATATTTTTGAAGAGTCCGAACAACCTTATCGTTGGTGTTTGTTCCATAGTGAATGATAATTGTCAGTGTTACTCTTCTTCATTGAGAAGAAAACAGCAAAAATGTGTCCATTACTTGGTCCAAGGACTATAGACGAGTCCGGAGCCTAAAGGGCAAAAAAAATTTGACAAAAATTCCAAAAGGGCACATCAAATTCTTTTCTAACCAAAAGGGCAAATGGATACTGACGTAGCGATTTTGTTTGGCGTTGTTAATAGATCAAAATCGCTATCCTGTCAGTGATTTTCTCCAATTTTTATTTCTTTTTTCATAAAATCGCTGCCCGTGCAGCGTTTTTGCAAAAAAAAAAATAAAAAAAAAATTAAAATCGCTGCTATGGCAGTGTTTTTATAAGAACAAATTTGTTTTTTTTTTATTTTAGAAATCACTGCCTTGGCAGCGATTTTGGTGGAACTATTTTTTTTTTTTTTTTTTTAAAATCGCTGCCTTTGGTGGAATATTTTTTTATTTTGATTTTTTTTAATATTATAATATATCGTTTTTAAATACTTGTTGACATGAATTTAATCTGTCTTGTTGCATTTTAAATATATTGATTAAACTAATTATTCAAGTGAGTTAAAAAGTAAAAAGATAATTTAATATTTTGTAAGTACACTATATTTATATTATAATTATATAATTGATTTGACCTAACTTAAAAAGTATTGATTTGACATAATTTAAAGAAAAAGAAACTTCTTGCAAATGTTGATAATAAAGAGGAGAATCTCGATTACCAAAAAAATAAAATAAATTAAAAATTTGATGTTGACTAGTTAATAGAAATTTCAAAGACTTAAAGAAAAAGAAACTTCCTGCAAATGTTGAAAATAAAGAGGAGAATCTCGATTTCCAAAAAAATAAAATAAATTTATTTTTATAAAAATGCTGTCATAGTAGCAATTTTAATTTTTTTTTTTAAAAAATTGCAAAAACGCTGCACGGACAGCAATTTTCTTAAAAAAAATTAAAAATTCAATGTTGACTAGTTGACAGAAATTTCAAAGAAAAAAAAAATTTCTACCAAAATCGGCAGCAAGTTTTTTTTATAAAAAAAATAGTTCCACCAAAATCACTGCCAAGGCAGGATTTCTAAAAAAAAATAAAAATTTCCACAAAATTTATAATAACGCTGCAACAGCAACGCTTTAGAAAAAAAACAAAAACATTAACGAAAATCGCTGTCAAGCGATTTTTGAAAAAAGAAAATAAATTTGTTCTTATAAAAATGCTGTCATAGCAGCGATTTTAATTTTTTTTTTAAAAAAATCGCAAAAACGCTGCACGGGGAGCGATTTTCTGAAAAAAAAGTTGGACAAAATCGCTGACAGGGCAGCGATTTTGATCTGTTAACGGCGTCAAATAAAATCGCTATGTCAGTACCAATTTTTCCCTTTTAATTAGAAAAAAATTGATATGCCCTTTTAAAATTTTTGTCAAATTTTTTTTTTCCCTTTAGGACTCAATTATAGACGCTACGAGGCAAACCCGTGAAAGAGTGCAAAAAGGCAAAAAAGTAACAAAGTCAACTTCATATTTATGATCACCTTTACTTCCTTTTTTAACAACCAAACAAAATAGTTTTCATATTAAAGAATCTCATTATATATATGGTACATACACAACACAAAAAAGCAAAGGGAAAAAGGTCCCACTTTGGCACTTATAATTCATTCTCCTCTTCTCCATATGAATTATTACATGATCATACATTAACAACATTGAAAAAAGAAAAAAAAAAATCATGACTAAGCCTTATTATACTTCTTTGTTATGTCTATTCATCACGTTATTGCAATTGATCATTCCTAGCCAAGAAGCACAAATAACACCACCTCCATTGCCAATTCTCCCATTACCAAATTACGCTCAATTAAAATGGCAACAAAGGGAACTCATCATGTTCCTACATTTCGGTGTCAACACGTTCACGGATAGTGAATGGGGCACTGGGAATGAAAATCCTTCGATTTTCAACCCCACAAACCTAGATGCCAACCAATGGGTTGACACCGCGGTTCAAGCAGGAGTATCGCTAGTGATACTCACTGCTAAACACCACGATGGTTTTTGCTTGTGGCCTTCTAAATATACTAATCATTCGGTTATAAGAAGTTGTTGGAAAAATGGGCAAGGCGATGTGGTTCGAGAATTTGCCAATGCGGCCAAGGCTCGTGGCGTCGATGTTGGTTTGTACCTTTCGCCATGGGATCGCCATGATAAGAGTTATGGGCTAAATAAGGAGTACAATGAACATTATTTGGCTCAACTACAAGAACTTCTCAATAAGTAAGTCCTTATCATGATCTTTTCTCCCCTTACATGTTATGTTATAATACATGTAACACAAAAAGGAAAAAAATAATTTACCTATATACATTCGATCGAATGTGTAAAGAATTTTTAGCCTATTTTATATATATATATATAGCAGGCAATTTATCTTATTTTTTAGGGAATCAATAAATTCTATGTATTGTGGTGTAAAAGTTATTTTCACAATCTAATCATTTATAATTAAATAATTATAGGTGAATCTCTTGATAAAATATATAACTTCTCTATCTACTTTTTTTATTTTTAGTCAGTTACAAAACAATTTAACTTTAAACTTCTAATTTTACTCTTAATAAGTTGATTTTTTTTATACCAAAAGTTTTTCTTTCATTTTTAAATTCGTGCCCAACCAAACATA
Source organism: Solanum raphanifolium (assembly GCA_036250405.1). NCBI lineage: Eukaryota > Viridiplantae > Streptophyta > Magnoliopsida > Solanales > Solanaceae > Solanum > Solanum raphanifolium. The sequence continues at coordinate 5,213 of JAJOOE010001476.1, read as the reverse complement.
TCACGAAAATTGAAATGGAGAATAGTAATTGATACTATTAATTTGGTAAAGATGATAGCCAACATGTTTATAGAGTGTACATAACTTAAAACCTTTTTTCAAGTTGCTAATCTAACTTCTTCGTATGATTACTTATATGTAGTTATCTTTTAGATGAATTGATAGCACAATTTCTTTTATATGTTATCATCGTATATAAGTTAATAAGTTCATGTAACTAATAATTTTCATTTTTAAAATTAAAGATATGGAGATGTTAAAGAGATATGGTTTGATGGAGCAAAGGGTTCAAATGCACCAAACATGACTTACTACTTCGATGATTGGTTTGCAATGGTGAATGAATTGCAGAGTGCAATCAACATATTTTCCGACGCCGGACCGGGGGTCAGATGGGTCGGAAATGAGCATGGATTCGCCGGAAACACAAGTTGGTCCACCATCAATCGAACATTGTTGTCTATTGGCGGTAGCAACGCTGAGTACGTAAACTTTATTTTTTCCAAACCTAGCTAAAATACAATTATTTTCCTTAATATTATTGTTTGTGCTAGCTGTATTTATAAACCATGTAGCTAAGTGTGTCCACAAGACTTGTAAAAGGAAAAGACGTCACTAGAAAACAGGACTAAATTGGCTGTATATACATTTCAATCACCCTTTTACGAAAAACAAGATGATACATGTCAAAATGTCAATTATATAAGATAATGACTTTCACTAGGTGCAAAATTTTAAGAAAAAAATGAAAGATTATAGAACTTATGATCTTCAATACAATCTCAATTTGTGTGATAACAAAATAATATGTCATTAAGCGTACATTAATAAAAAAATGTGTTATTCTTTTTGAACCCTTAATGTTGTCCTAAGCAGTGGCCGGGGAACTATGTGTTGGCAAAATATATTTGATATCTCAAAATGAATGAAAATCCCTTTCTTCCTATAAATTCCACATTTAATGTTGGTTAAAAAATGAGTATTGCCAAAACGCTTCAAGCAATTTAATTTAGTATACTAAATTGTCTTTATGGACAATTGATTTTTATTGCATTTATTAGCCATAAATCACTAGCCCTTTATTCTCTCATAATTCCTCTTAGTCATTAATCATTAGCCCTTAATTGTCTTCATGTCCGTTGGAGGCTTGAAATTCTTTCAACCATTTTTTATATTGTGATCTTATATATAGATTTTCTAATCCTAAGTGTTGATGGAGGAGATAAAAGAAAGAGATCAATCCAAATTCCCTTAATTCCATATTATTGTTGCTAGGTTTTATACCAAAAAGAATTTTTGTTAGTTTCTGTGCTCCTAGTTTTATATCAGAAAAACTTGTTAAATTTTGAGGATATACATCTATACCAAGTGAAATTAAAATTTGTCTTTTGACACGTCTCAAGCTATAAGAATTTCCTAAGAGTGTTCAAATTGCTTAATAGAAAGAAAAAATCAAGTATAGTCATTAATAAAAGAAGTTCAAAATTGCTTTAGGTCATATTTTCAAATTACAATTGAGACATCTTAGAATTTTTCTTTAGAGTCACCTTATATAAATTTCTGACTTTGCCAATGCAGTTATCTCAACAGTGGAGACCCAAAAGGGACAGATTGGCTACCACCAGAATGTGATGTATCAATTCGACCAGGATGGTTTTGGCATAAATCACAAGAACCAAAGAGCCTAAGTGAGTTATTTGAAATTTACTACAATTCCATCGGACGAAATTGCGTATTGCTACTTAACGTGCCTCCTAACACACAAGGATTAATAACCAACAGCGATGTTCAAAGACTCAAAGAATTTAGAAGTGCAATTGACACAATATTCTCCACCAATTTAGCCAAGGAATGTTCAATCAAAGCAAGTAGTCAAAGGGGAGGTAAAAATGGAGGATTCGGACCCGAAAACGTGCTAGACGATGACCATTTATGGACATATTGGGCACCAAAAGATGATAAAGAGGATAATTGGATTGAGTTCAAAACAAAGAGTAATAAGTCGTTGAGGTTTAATGTGGTAAGGATTCAAGAAGCAATTGGGCTAGGACAAAGGGTAAAAAGTCATGAGATTTATGTTGATGGGAAGAGAATTGCTAATGGAACTACAATAGGATACAAGAAGCTTCACAGGATTAAAAAAGGGGTGGTGAGTAATGCTAAAAGTGTGAAGATAAAGATAATTGGATCAAAGGGAACTCCTTTGATTTCATCAATTGGTCTCCATTTTGATCCCTTTTGGTAGCCACATGATGATATGATTGTCCACTTAGTTAAGCACATTCTGATAATTGGCCTAGTTCTTCTCTTCTATAAAGTAGAAAAACAGGATGTGATAATAAAGTGTCGAAGTTGCTAATTCTAGTACCCTTTGAAATGTTTTGGAAATGATTTCCGTAGAAAAACAAGTTCTTTAAAATAAGAAAAATAACTTTCGTAATGAAATAAGCAAATTAAGTTTTATAAGTGATGTTTCTAGTTCATTGTAGGTCCTTCTTAGTCCCTACCAATCCAACGCCTCCTAGCGTTATGCTAATATACATAAATATTTTTGGAATAATATTTAACACACCCCAAAAGGAAAAGGAAAGGCAAGTAAGTTAAAGGTACAAAACGAATTTTTATTGTTTCAACTTTAATTTTCTTTATATTATACAAAAGAGAATCTTTATGTGTCCAAGATGTAGTAGTGGTGGCCGGTGGGTGACCACCATTCATGCACCAACCTGGGCTGTTCCATTATCACTGTAGTTTGTAGACTTTAGTGATCAATCATGCATGTACTAGGAAAAAGACAACTCGATAGTTATCTCTAACACATTTTCCCATTCAAAAAGTGAAATGAAGAACAAAAGTGACAAGTTCATACTAATTATAAGGACTCAGTTTCTCCAGATAAGACTGTAAACTAATAGGCGTTTGGACATGCAATATGAAATTGTGATATGAAATCAGTTTCTTGAGATAAGATTGTAAACTAATAGGCATTTGGACATGACATATGAAATCGCGATATGAAATCATGAGATGAAATTTTAATTTCTTTGAAAATCGTGATTTGAGATTTTTCAAATACAAAATTTGATTCACAAGTTTATATTTTATAAACAACCCACATACATAACTACTAACCAGGGGCAGCTCTACAGCTTTGAAAAAAGAGCAATTGCCTTAGGCCCCAAAATTTGAGGGGCCTCATTTTAAAAAAAAGTAATAGGTTATAAGTATTTTTTTTTATTTTAAATATGAGTATTATTTGTAGAAAATAAAAACTTTTATAAAATAGTAAAGAAGTAATACAAGTTTGACAAATATATATATATATATATAAATCTGAATGAGAAACTGCTGATGTGGCACCTCTTAGAAGCCAGGATTCCTATTTATATATTTTCTCAATTTTTTAAATTTTTCATCACACTAAATATAATATGATTTAATATTACATTCAATATTTTAAGCATTAATTGCATTGCAAGAATAGAAAGAAAATTACCATTTATGGACAATAAAGGTTTAATTACAATTTTATTATAATTAAGGAAAGAGAAAGATTACAATAAACGTTTAATTACAATTTTACTATAATTAAGGAAAGATAAAGATTAATTCAACATTCTATAATCACATTTAATATTCTAAATATTAATTGTATAGTTGAAAACGGAAGAAAGATCCCATTTCCGGAAAAAAAATAATCTAATATTAAAAATTATATATTTCATTTAGAATAATTACGTATTTATGGGATGAAACAATGAAATCATTTGCAACTTTTATTATTAACATAAATACATATGATTAAAAATATTGTGAGTATATAAAGAGAATCACCATTTAAGGAAAATAAAAAATTAATTACAATATATATTTTTATCTATTATTTTTAAACCCTCTATATTTCTTTATCTATTTTTTTACTTTTTTTTTTAAACCCTTATCTTTCTTTTCTTTCTTTCACGTTCTTTCAAGAAAATAAGAGTATAAATTTTTTTTTTATTATAGTCATTTATATCATTTTCTTATATTTCCATCTTCAATTTCATTAAATTCATCTCTTTATTCTATTTGTGTATAAGCTGATTATCCTTTCATATTCTGCATTAATGTTATTTATTAAGATTAATTAAAAGTCATAATAATATTCTTTTAAATACAGTAGTAAAAGGAGCCCCAATTCAAATCCAACCATGATTTTTTTCACAATTTTCTTTTCTAGCTTTTCAATATTGCTATCAGAAAATAATACTTTGGGGAGACATAAGGTAATCTTAACTTCCTTACTATTTTTATGTTTATACTATTATGAAAATATTTTTTTTTCCATTTCATTAAATTATATAATCAACAAAAATATGATGATTATATTGTATATAACAATAAACATTGAGGCATCTTTCATATTGTCAAATAATTGTTCCAGCAAATTGAGATTTACATTTTTATGAAATTGTTTGGTTGTTGTAAAGGGATTCATAATATGGATATTTATATTAAATTAAATACAAATGCATTGTTCATATGTTTCCTCTCTTTTTTTTTCCAATGAATTTGGCAGGCTTTATCAAGCTAAGGGTTTCAGGACACATCTTTTCTATCTCTCTATTTTTATTTTTATTTTCATACTTCACTTGTGAAATTACATTAAATATGTTATTGTTGTTACATTATTAGAGAGTATTTAATATTATTTTTTATGAGCAATTGTAATTGTTTCTGTAAGTTACCATCGCATGGTGTGATATTGGTGATTGTCGAGACATGTATGGAGGAGCAGACATGGAAAAGGTTCTTACATAAGCATCTTGTCATTTGAGTATTTTTTTTCTATTTTCATGTAACACCCAAAATAATAATAAAAAATTATTGGATAATAAAGAGATGTCAAATGAAAAATTATCTCAATATATTATAATTGATTGATTTATTAGTTTCATTATTCATACATATTAGAGGTTTGGTTTAATTTTTTGGAAAATAATATTAATTTTTTTAATTATATTGTTCAAAAGATATTGATTGTTGAATTCGAACTATTATGTTTTACTCACGGACTTAAAATTTATTTAAAAATGAAAAAGTGTTAATTATATGTTTAAAACTTACTTCCAAATGAAAATGTGTTAACTAATAACTATATGTTCAAATAATTTTAAGCACGGATAAGCTTATTTTGTTACCATTATAATAGAATAGTTAAGATGAATTTATCA